>SJYC01019394.1:0-116391 GCA_006408675.1 Madoqua kirkii
GGAAGGCTGGCATGCTGCAAACCATGAGGTCACAAAGAGTCAGATGTGACTGAGTAACTGAAACCTACTATCCAGCAGTCCCATTCCTGGGCATATATCCAGACAAAACTATCATTCAAAAAGATACATGGACCCCTATGTTCATAGCTTCACTATTCATGATAGCCAAGACATGGAAACCTAAATGTCCATCAGTAGACAAATGGGTAAAGAAGATGTGGTACATGTATAATGGAATACTATTCAGCCATGAAAAAGAATGAAATAATGCCCTTTGTAGCAACATGGATGGACCCAGAGATTATCATGCTAAATGAAGAAAGTTAAACAAGAGAAAGATAAATAGTATATGATATCACTTACAAGTACAATCTAACATATAATGAACTTATTTATGAAACAAAAACAGGTTTGCAGACAGACATAGAGGACAGACTTGTAGTTGCCACAGTGGTGGAGGGGTTGGGAAGGAATGGAGTGGCAGTTTGGGACTAGCGGATGCAAACTATTATATAGAGAATTGATAAAAAACAAGGTCCTACTGTACAGCACAGGGAACCAGATTCACTATCCTGTGATAAACCATAATGGAAAAGTATACGAAAAAGAATATATACATATGTATAACTGATTCACTTTGTTGTACAGCAGAAATTAATATAACATTGCAGATCAACTCTACTTCAATAAAATTGATAAAATAGATCCAGAGGTGATTCAGATGTTATCAAACATGGTCTTTAAAATTCCTATGAATACTGTGTTTAAGAAAATAGGTGAGAAAATGAATTTTATCAATTAAGAGACATATGGGATTTAGCAAAGGGTTTAACATATATATATATATATATATATATATATATATATATATAAAATTGGAAATTTGGAAGAAAAGACATAATGGCACAGAAACAATATTTGGAGAGAAAGCAACCAAGTATTTTCCAAAACTGATTAAAGATATCAACTGAGATAAAAAGCATCAAGAAGCTCTATGAAATCCAAGTAAGGCAACCTGAAAGGAAACCATGCATAGGTAAATCATAGTAACACTGCCATAATGCACAAATAATGAGATCTTGAAAGCTGACAAAGGGAAAAAAAACACATTCCCTTTAAAGAAGTAATATTAAGAATGACACCAGTCTTCTCAAAATAATTAATGGAAGTAAAAAAGACATCTTTAAACATTTAAAAATAAACTTTTTTAACGAAATTTTAAAATTTGAGTTAAATGTTAATTTATGCTGCTGCTAAGTCACTTCAGTCATGTCCGACTCTGTGTGACCCCATAGACGGCAACCTACCAGTCTCCCCCGTCCCTGAGATTCTCCAGGCAAGAACACTGGAGTGGGTTGCCATTTCCTTCTTCAATGCATGAAAGTGAAAAGTGAAAGTGAAGTCGCTCAGTCATGTCTGACTCTTAGCAACCCCATGGACTGCAGCCCATCAGGCTCCTCCATCCATGGGATTTTCCAGGCAAGAGTACTGGAGTGAGTTGCCATTGCCTTCTCAGATATGGGCTTCCCTGGTGCCTCTGATGGTAAAGAATCTGCCTGCAGTGCAGGAAACCGGGGTTTGATCCCTGGGCAGGTTATATAAACGTTAACCACAAATTGGCACTTGCTAGGAGAAGACTCCTGAGAGTCCCTTGGACTGCAAGGAGATCCAACCAGTCCATTCTGAAGGAGATCAGCCCTGGAATTTCTTTGGAAGGAATGATGCTAAAGCTGAAACTCCAGTACTTTGTGATGGTAAAGAATCTGCCTGCAGTGCAGGAAACCGGGGTTTGATCCCTGGGCAGGTTATATAAACGTTAACCACAAATTGGCACTTGCTAGGAGAAGACTCCTGAGAGTCCCTTGGACTGCAAGGAGATCCAACCAGTCCATTCTGAAGGAGATCAGCCCTGGAATTTCTTTGGAAGGAATGATGCTAAAGCTGAAACTCCAGTACTTTGGCCACCTCATGCGAAAAGTTGACTCATTGGAAAAGACTCTGATGCTGGGAAGGATTGGGGGCAGGAGAAGAAGGGGCCGACGGAGGATGAGATGGCTGGATGGAATCACTGACTTGGTGAACGTGAGTCTGAGTGATATCCGGGAGATGGTGATGGACAGGGAGGCCTGGAGTGCTTCGATTCATGGGGTTGTGAACAGTCGGACACAACTGAGCTACTGAACTAAACTGGGGAGCATTTGCCCTCTGCTTCTGTGGTTTCTGCAGCTGTTGACCTTCAGCACACCCTGCAGGGAGTTCAGGGTGGAGAGTGAGGCGCTTTGTGCTCCAGGGAAACTAGTGAAGAGGTCTTTAGATAGTTAGGTATTTTTTCAGGAACTGATTTCATGACCCCAATCCTTGTATCTCCTCATATCTAGAAAAGCACTGAATCCCTTCATGATGACAGCTTCTCATGACTAGCAGAAAACCTTTTGTAAAATACGTGCTTGATTGCACTGAACTCCCCCTTGACTGAAATAACGTATATTGACCTTCCCCTACTGCCTCTTTGGAGCAGTTTCTCAAAGCTGTCTGAGGTGCTGTCTCCCAGGCTGCAGTCCTCATGTTGCCCCCCGCCCCATAAAACTTAATAGCACCTCTCACGTGGTGCATCTTTTTTCAGTTGACATATATGTATATACGAGTGTACTATATTCCCCTTTAAAAGACAAAGATGATCAGACTGGATTAAGGAAAATAAAATTTCATTATATGCTGCTCAGAAGAAAGTAAAAAGAGGGAAAAAGATATACCATTGCAAAAAGTTATACCACTTTCTTTTTTATATTTTCCAAGGTCTTACATTTACCTTATAGTGCATCTTGCTTTAGTTATGGAAAGCAGTGTTTTTTAAAAGATTAAAGATTGGAAAAGCTCTCTCATCTAATCAAAGTTTCTACCTGTACTGAAGCTTGAAAGCATGCAGAAATCATCCATTGTTTTTCTGAGGGTGTCGGGGGGGATCATATGATCAGACTGGATTAAGGAAAATAAAATTTCATTATATGCTGCTCAGAAGAAAGTAAAAAGAGGGAAAAAGATATACCATTGCAAAAAGTTATACCACTTTCTTTTTTATATTTTCCAAGGTCTTACATTTACCTTATAGTGCATCTTGCTTTAGTTATGGAAAGCAGTGTTTTTTAAAAGATTAAAGATTGGAAAAGCTCTCTCATCTAATCAAAGTTTCTACCTGTACTGAAGCTTGAAAGCATGCAGAAATCATCCATTGTTTTTCTGAGGGTGTCGGGGGGGATCATTGAAGATAGACACTGAGGATGGGGGATCTGGGCAGGCAATAATGACTTGGACAAATGCCCCCTGGGAATGCAACTTGCTTCTGTTGAGGACCCTTGGAGTTCTGATGACGATCTCTGGGGCACAGTCTTATTTCCACAAAGGTTATACTACTCAGGAAGTACCAGTTTGGAAATAAAAGGTTTTTTGAAAAACCTTTTGTATTTCCTTTATTGAAGCGGTAATGACATCTTCATTGTGAGCAAAAGTAAAAGCCAGTATAAGCTAGAACAATTTAGAATTACCCTTAGTTTCACCTCTGAAGAGCACCACAGTTGGTCTTTTGCCATATCATCTTCCAGACTGGTTTCCCTGTGTGGGTACATCAGCGTGCAAAGCGAGGTCATCCTGTGCACCTTGTTCTGGAGCTTGATTTTTTGTCATTTGCTAAAGGTCATGGCTGTCCTGGTAATAAGAAGTGTTTTTGGGAAATGACCGCAGTTCTCGGGAGAATTGCAAGTAGGTTGAAGTGAGATTGCTGATTCATCTGCCTTGGCCAAAGCAACTTTCCTTTAAGTGCCTTTGAGATGAATGCTGACACTTTTAAATGGTAATTTTCTATTTTTAAGAAGCCCATGATTTTCTTTGTTGCCATTGGTGCATGTTTTTACTTTGTTAAAGATTAATATATTTTATTCCACCAGGGTTAGTCTAATTATACCATTAATGTGAGCTAATTGCTCATTCTTTCAGATCATAGGGAAATTATATTATGGATGTTAATATATGGAGACTTTAGCAATGCTTTTAGTTCAGTCCCTTTATTTTATTTATTTATTTATTTATTTATTTTTATTTGCATTTATTTTTGCGGCATTTATTCCCGGGCCATAAGTTTCTGTTTCTTCAGTTTCTTCTGGGATATCTTTTTCTTCTGTGCAACCTCCTCTTCTGATTTAGGAACAATCTGTTCTTTTTCAGTAAGGATCATCTCAATGTGGCAAGGAGAGCTCATGTAGGGGTTGATCCGACCGTGAGCTCTGTAAGTCCTGCGCTGCATCTTGGGGGCTTTGTTCACTTGGATGTGCTCAATGACCAGAGAATCTACATCTAAGCCCTTAAGTTCAGCATTACTTTCTGCATTTTTGAGCATGTGTAGTAAAAATTCAGCACTCTTTTTGGGCCACCGACCCTGAGTCCAGCCCCACTGTTTGGCCTGTGCACACCTACCAACTCCACCGTTGTAACGACGGAATGGCACACATTGCTTCTTTAACGTGACATCCTTCAGATACTTGGTGGCTTTTCGGATATGCATACCCTTTATGGCCTGGGCAGTTTCACGAGTGTTCTTAAAGTGTACACGAAGATTCGAACCTCTTGATTTGCATGCTAAAAAATACCGGAAAAACATTTGGGGGGTTAATCTTGGTATGTGGGTGCCTCATACTCCAAAATAAGAAATGTTGCTTGCTCACTTACATTTTGTGGGGTTTTCTGGGTCAAGTGAATAGCGCACCATTTTTAGGGGTCACCTCAGGCCGCTTACCGGAAAAGCCAGTCCCTTTATTTTATGGGTCATAAAATTGAGGTCCATGATAGACAGAACTGGACTTGGGTCATAAAGCTTTGGCAAATGACACATTAAGACCCAAGAAATGGATTGCACGTTTTCTAAGTGCTTTTGTCTCCTGAGAATAGTGTAGCCAGAAAGGTATGGGAATGTCATAACACTGTGACAAGATATGAATGGGACCACCCAGTTAAAGGCCAGTGCCATCTGAAAACTCCTTCCCGTTGTGGGGATCTTTGCAACCACAGTAGCAACTCCAGTCATGTGGGCTGATAACAGATTAGTATCCCTGAGTTGGGCTGGGGTCCAGTGAGGTCAGGGCTAACAGAAGAGAAAGAAGTGAGTATAAAACCATGTCCAGGAGGGTGTGTTGAGGATTAAACTGAGGAAGTCACATTATAATCAGATCCAGGGAGAAGCCAGGGATCAGGAGCATGTAACCACAAAAACAGAGGGGGAGGTGAGGGGCAAGGCGAGGCCAGAGGGAAAAGGTCCCAGACAGTGGAAGTGTGAGTGTGGTTCTCAATGAGTTGTCCTCAAGTAGCAGCGTTAGCAGCGCTGGGAACTTGGGCCCCATTCCAGAGCTACTGAATCAGAGGCTCTGCTAAACATTCCTCTTTTTTTTTTTTTTTAAACAAATTTGTTGGGTGATTCTGATGCACATTTAAGTTTGGGAACCACTGGTCCAACGTTTTAAAAACCTGTACCTGGATCCTATCCTCAAACATTCTGATTTGACTGCTCTGGGCTGGGATCACTGATATCATTTCCCTCTCCCAACGTTTCTAGTTGTTTCCAATGTGCTGCCAGGCATGAGACTCTCATTATATGGGCAAATGAAGCAGAGATGGATGGGCCCCTGCTGGGTTTCCACTCTGGTTTCTCTGGGGTTTCTTTCAGCTGGTATCACCAGGGACAGATGGTTGATGAAGAAAGAAATGGCTTGTCCAGAGGCTTTTTCTTGAGGTCCGTGGCATTTCCTATGCCTTCTTTCCTTTAGCCTGCTCTCTGCAGAGCAGCACAGGCCTGTCAAAGGAGATGATGATTTTTTTTTTAATAACCAAGAAAATAGTGCAGCAGTTACAAGGTGGCTTATTGTCCTCCTGTGTTTTCATCAATTTCCTCCTGACTCCCTATCTATCTCTCACTTCCTTCCAGGCAGATTGATTTTCCTTTGACTTAAATGTTTGGGACTTTGTGCAAGACTGGGAGAGGGAAGGAGCTGTGCAGGGTGGGGGCAACCTCCTAGAAGACAAACACAACTCTGATAGCACGAAGGTGGGGTAAAATCGATATGAAATCAATTATGCAAATTATGAGCAGTAAGTTACCGTGTGATTTGATCTGCAGCAACATAAAAATCACACGAGATCCAATCAAGGTAGAAAATCTTCGCTGAAGAAAATCTGGGCGTCTTTTGCTGTGGCTCAGCGTCAAGAACGGTGAGTCACCGTCTCCGCCAGCTGGTGCTTTGCTGCCTGTACAGGATTGTTTGTGCTCATCGATGTGCACACAGCATTTATGGATCAGGGTACACAAATATCTTGCTCTCCTTCAGCATTTCGACTTTCAGTAGTGACTGCTTGCAGTCTGTGTTTCTTAATTATTTGAAAATTCTGTGAAAATAGAAGTCCATCCCCCTACCAACCCACCAGCAATCTCTCAATCAAGGTAGAAAATCTTCGCTGAAGAAAATCTGGGCGTCTTTTGCTGTGGCTCAGCGTCAAGAACGGTGAGTCACCGTCTCCGCCAGCTGGTGCTTTGCTGCCTGTACAGGATTGTTTGTGCTCATCGATGTGCACACAGCATTTATGGATCAGGGTACACAAATATCTTGCTCTCCTTCAGCATTTCGACTTTCAGTAGTGACTGCTTGCAGTCTGTGTTTCTTAATTATTTGAAAATTCTGTGAAAATAGAAGTCCATCCCCCTACCAACCCACCAGCAATCTCAGTGGATCCGCATCTTCAGCAGCATCTGTACGGATCTCTCTCGTTTTCTCTATTTTTTTGATCTCCCCAGATATCTTTCACTCTCTCTGTCTTCATTCCATGTGGCTCAGAATCTCTGGAGAGATTCAGGAGGAGGTTCCATTGTTGCAGGTTAGGAGAAAGAATGGGACCCCAGGAAGCAGGTATTCAGAACAAAGGACAGCAGCCCACAGCTTCAGCTCCAGAACCTTCTTCCCCTCAATCTGATCACACTAAGCACCCAGACCTTGCATCTCCCTCTTCTCTTCCTAGTGCTTCTTGCTTCCACACCAGGCCTAGGCTATATCCTATCTCACTTCTGGGGATCCATGGAAAGAAACTCCCTTTTCTCTCTGAACTGCAGAGGACAGTTTCAACTGCCTTTCTAACAACTACACCCCATGAACTCCTATCTCCTAAGCTCCACCCCGGAGACGTTTTGAACTTCTGTCTCCTTGCTTGTGGTTTTCATTACTGTCCTGGGGGCCAGTGACTCCAGCCCACCCTCTGCCATCCAGTCCTTCTTAGTTTCTCAGTCTCTTTTTCCTAGTTTTCAATAATACTCGACCAATATTTATTGACTGTTTTCTATTTGCCAGGCCCTGTCCCTGCTTCAGGACGTTCGGTGCAGTGGTGAGCTAGACAGACATGGTCCCGGCCATGGTGGGGGTCACTGTCTACTGGGGTCTGTTTACAGACACTTGAATAAGCACATACAACACAGGGTGTGGTGGGCACCATGATGGCCCTCACCCAGCCCCGGAGCTCAGGGACAGGCTCAGACGACTCCTTTAGGAAGTGATATTTAAGCTGAGCGTTGAAGAATGAGTAGGAATTGGACTGACGGAGGCAGCTGGGGTAGTTATGTATTGGGCAGAAGGAACAGAGAATGTAGAAACCTGCCAATGAGTCAGAGCAAAGAGGTTGCTAGGAAATGGAAAAACTTGTTGACTCTGGAGCACAGGATAAAAGTTGGGGGTAATGGGGCTGGATAAGTAGACAGGGGCTCTCATATCGCCTGCTGTATTCATTATCTGCATATCAAGGTACCCCTAAATTTAACAGCTCCAAACAACAACCATTCATTGTCTTACTGTTTTGGTGGGTCAGGAATCTGGATACAGCTCAGCTGGCTGCTTCTGACTCAGGAAGTCTAACAAGACTGTAATCAAGGTGTTGGATCAGTGTCTACTGTTTCCTCTGAAGGCTTGATGGGGGGTAGGGCTTGAGGGGTGGGATGAGAGTAGAAAAGAAGGCAGGGGTCTTGAAAACCAAATCAAGAGTTTTGACTTTATCCCTTTAACAGAGCTTCCCAAACTAATGTGCTTTGAGACTGATCTGGGGAGTGTGCAAGAGTGCAGGTTCTGCATCACTGCCTCTGCGGCAGATCCCAGACGCATTTCTAATAACCTCCCTGGTGACGCTGATGCTGCTGGCCTCAGGACCACGCTGAGTCACTATCTTGAATCCCTGCTGTCCCATGTGGTAGCACCAGCCACATGTGGCCGAGCACTTTCAAGGAGGCAAGACTTCAGATCTTCTTTCATTTTAGTTCATTTAAACTTAAGATTTATGGAGAAGGAAAGGGCGACCCACTCCAGTATTCTTGCCTGGAAAAGTCCATGGACCGAGGAGCCTGGCAAGCTGCCGTTCACAGTGTTACATGCATGAGGAAGGTGGAGGGAGGTGGGTTGGTAGCAATAAACTGGTAGAACTAAAAAAAAAGAAAAGCTTGAGATTTAAAACATACTCAATTTGTATTTAAAAAAATTATTGTGTTGGAGCATAGTTGGTTTACTATGCTGTGTTAATTTCTGCTGTACAGCAAAGTGCTTCACTTATACATGTAAGGACATTCTTTTTCATATTCTTTTCCATCGTGGTTTATCACAGGATTCTGAATATAGTTGCCTGTGCTACTCAGCAGGACCTTGCTGCTTGTTCAGTCTAGGTAGTGTGTTGGCCAAAATGTTGGTTTGCAGGGTTTTCCATATCATCTTATGAACCTTTGGGCCAACCTGATATAGCAGTTAGCATCTGAGAATCTCAGATTCTCAATCCATCCCTCCCCTACCCCCTTCCCCCTCAGCAGCCACAAGTCTGTTCTCTGTGAGTCTGTTAGCTGTTTTGTAGGTAAGGTCATTTGTGTCATACTTTAGATTTGGCATTTGTCTCTCTCTTTCTGACTGACTTCACTTAGTCTGATAATCTCCAGGTCCATTCATGTTGCTGCAAATGGCGTATTTCATTCTTTTTTTATGACTGAGTAATAATCTGTTGTATATCTGTACCAGTCATCTTTATCCATTCACCTGCTGATGGACGTTTACATTGCTTCCATTTCTTGGGTACTGTGAGCAGTGCTGCTATGAACATTGAGCTGTGTGTGTCTTGTTGAATTACAGTTTTGTCTAGGTATATGCCCAGGAGTGGGATTGCTGGATCATATGATATTTCTATTTTTAGTTTTTTGAGGGACCTCCATACTCTTTTCCATAGTGATGTTACCAGTTTACATTCCCAGGAACAGTATAGGAGGGCTCCCTTTTCTCCATGCCTTCTCTAGCATTTGTTATTTGCAGATTTTTTAATGACTGATGTGAGGTGGTACCTCACTGTAGTAAAACATACTCAAGTTTTTAATTGAAAAACTTAAGTATGCTTGGGTTAACATGTGATTTGACCATTTCAACTGTAAATCTTATGAAATCTCAATGTAGATCAAGTATTTTCAATCAGAATTTAGCATCTGAATTGAGAAATACACACCAGAATTCAAGGATTTAGTATGAAAAAAAAACAGTATAAAATATCCCATTAATTTCTATATTAGTTACGTGTTGAAATGGTATTTTTGGATACAGTGAGTTAAGTTTAAATCATCAAAATTAAGTTTACCTGTTTCTTGTAGCATTTTAAAAATGTGACTCCTAGAAAATGTGAACTGACGTGTGGACCACATTGGTGGCTCGCGTTGTATTTCTGTTAGATAGCACTGCCAAAGATGAAGGGAGACATGCTCCTTAGCTTTCATCTAAGGGGAATTCCTGGGAGTGGCTCACGCAATGATTCTCCTGTTCCCGGTGCGTGAGCAGATGGAAGTGTGGGGAATTTGTGCGAGGTGTCTTGGAACCCGACTCAGGCTGCTGGAGGAGAATGTTTATTTGAAGAACCTGTGGTTCCACCTTTCCCTGGCCTGCATCAGTCTGCAGGCTCGGCCTTGCCGAGAAATGGCACACATTCTCATTGCTTTTCTAGCCTGGACCAGAAGGCAAATGGATGTCTCTTTAAGACAAGGGGCTCCGAGAGCCCAGAGCCCGGGCTCACTGTCACAGCTCACTTTCAGGTTCACCTGTAACCATGACAACGCCATTGATGCAAGTTGCCATGGAACATAATTTAACCTGGATCAGATTTTTAAAGAAGAATGGAAAAACAAAACACTCAGCTTTGTCTCAGAGGACTATCAGAAACGGGACTGCCAGTGATTCCTTCTTAACTACCCTTCTCATTTAATTACTTTTGCTTTTCATGTCCTTGGGGAAGTGTTTCTGCCAGGAGCCATTTCCTGGGCAGGCTGGGAGTGTTGGCAGGGAATGGCTGGCACTATGGAGTCCAGTGGCTCGATGACCTTAAGCTGGTCCTGGGTAGGGAGATTTTCACCACATCCCCTCAAGTCCATCATATTTCTGCACGTTAGCTTTAGTGGGGGAAATATCAGACTTGTTGTTACATTTCAGAGCTGGAAGGTGCCTGGGTGGGAACATAAGATGAGGGGAGTAAGGGATCGATCTGAACCCACTTGAGCTGGGGGTTAAGTTGATTCAACCCAAATCAGAGAGACCTAAAAAGCAGAGGGTGGGGAGCAGGAAAGAGACGCACCCAAAGAAATAGTGGAGAAGCATTGTGATCCTAAGTTTAAATAGAAAATATCAGGAACTCATTATTTCTTTTGTTTCTTCTGAAGAAGAAGCATGTGTTTCCCTGGCTTTGTTTGCTGTTAAGGTTGATGTGTGCGCTCAGTCCTGTCTGACTCTTTGCGACCCCATGGGCTGTATCCCACCAGGCTCCTCTTGTCCATGGGCCTTCATGCCTGACCTGTTGTTTCCAGATACTATTTCTCACTTTCAGGAGTCCAGGCTCCTTGAGAAATGGTTGATTCCACACCTGAGGCAGAAACTGTCCCAGATGTCCTGGGGCATGTGGTTATGCTAGAAGAGGAAGAAGCCGTCAGATACCAGTGGAATTACATCAGAGGCATCCAGGTCTCCCACTGGCTAAAAATGGAACAGTCTTAAATAAGAAATCAATACGATAGGCTGAAGTTACAGTGGAATGGATTAAAATCCATTGATTTATAACAATACATAAAAAGAAAAAAACTTTACTGGTCAGTCTTTGAATGTTGCTAACATTCAAATGTTGGATCCCAACAAAGAAAGGGGAAGAATCAAAGCATTTGTCCTGTCTCACCTGCGTGGACTGTTCCACGGGTAACCAAATAGTGCTGATGAAAGTTCTTTTTAGAGAATTCCAGCTCATGGATGCAGGTAGAAGGATGCACTTAAAGTGATGTACTTAGGTACCAATCATTAACAGATGCTGAAACCATTGGGTGAAACATTGGCAAGGAACTTTCTAAGATACAGATTGTGTTGCTAACACCTGAATCCACTGATTTTAGCGTTACTAAAAGTGGACAAATGAGCCAGAAAGCAATCTTTGTCCCTGCAGGCTGGAGAAACCCTTCCCCTGACTAGAGGCAGCAGGTAGCTGAGCCTGAGATAGCTCCTCCAGTTCCTCAGACAGCATCCGTGGGCACCCTCCGCCCCCTGACCCCTGCCAATGTCACCAGATACACCAAGCTGGCCAAATTGTACCACAGAGGAGTCTGAATGTTAAATGGTCATTGGACTCATAGCCCACAAAAGTAGGCCAAAGTCTAGTGTTATTATAAGAGAACAGAGAGAGAGAGAGATTTAGATACACAGACATGGAGGGGAGAAGTCTAAGTGAAGATAGAGGCAGAGACTGGAGTGATGCGTCCACAAGCCAAGGAGTGCCAGCAACCACCAGAAGCTGGGAGGGAGGCACGGACTCACTCTCAGAGCCTTCAGAAGGAATGAACCCTACTGATACTTTGAATTTGGAATTCTAGCTTCCAGAACTTTGAATTTCTGTTGTTTTAAGCCACTCAGTTTGAGGCACATTTTTACGGTAGCCCTAAGAAATAGGATAAAAGATGAATGGTCCAGTAGCCGTGCCTGCCTAAGCCTGTTGTCCTGCTTCTCATGCCAACTTGCCTATAGAGGTGATGAGAGGCGGCTGACCTGATGATTGATACAGAAGGAGACTCCATAAATCCTCAAGGGACGGAGTGATGGCAGGTGGCAAAGACTGAAAAGGCAGGATATGCCACTGGGCCCAGGTATACGGGAGAATTCCAGGAGCTGTGCTGAGTCTGAGAAGGGGCCTCTCAGCCTTGGAAAGTGACAGGGACGTAGTGGGATTCTGTGGACCACATGTTCTCAAGGCAGCGCCTGCCTGCTCACCCACTCATCCCCAAACCACATGCCAGGCACAGGCAGAGGCACTGATGCTGAAAAGATGGGCAGGACAGCCTCCCTGTCCTAAACACTCACAGTCCAGTGGAGGAGAGAGCTAAGACCCAGTGTGTTACAGGGAACAGAAGGGCAAGGAGCCCCCGAGGAGAAAGGGCAGCATGTGCGGCGGATTATAGATGAGCGAGACCCTGGCCCTGTTAGAAAGTGCAGGCAAGGGATATGAGCAAAGATGTAATGTTTATAACACTGACCCCAGGGTCTGTTTGTCAAAACCCCAGAACACAAGGTGTGGGAGGAGCACAGAGCTCTGGGGGTTTATCTGTGAAGTCCCTTCCAGCTTCCAGAAACAGGACAGCTGAGGACAAACCCCGAGGCGCCCTCCTTGAAGCTAGGGGGCACACTGCCTTCCGGGACTGACACAGGCAAGAGGCCTGGAATCCAGGTGACCCTACAGGCAGCAAGGACCTCGGACCCCATAGGGATAGGGGTCCTCTGGTACTAGAGGACACAGCAGTTTGGGAGGCGCACCAGCTCACGTCGTGGCAAGAAGCAGTCAGAGCTGTGGTGGCCACACCCCTGCCCCTTTTCCCTCCGGAAATCCTTGTCAGTGTCACGGTCCTTCTTCACCTGAAATCCGGCAGCACCGTCATTTACTGCCTGCTGCCCTCTCCTGGCATCCCGTGGAACTACAACCACTGTAACTCGAAGCTTATTCTTTGGATTACAAGGAGATCCAACCAGTCAATCCTAAAGTCAATCAACCCTGAATATTCTTTGGAAGGACTGATGCTGAAGCTGAAGCTCCAGTACTTTGGCCACCTGATGCGAAGAGCTGACTCACTGGAAAAGACCATGATGCTGGGAAAGATTGAAGGCAGAAAGAGAAGGAGATGACAGAGGATGAGATAGTTGGATGGCATCACCGACTCAGTGGACATGAGTTTGAGCAAACTCTGGGAGATGTTCCTATCTCTGGGAGATGTCCCTCCCAGAGGACAGGGAAGCCTGGCGTGCTGCTGTCCATGGGGTCGCAAAGAGTCAGACACAACTGAGCGAATGAACAACAAAAAGACTTATCCTTCAGAGGAGGAGTTGTCTGGGACAGGTTTCAAGTGGGAGGGTATCAGAGCCTGAAGGGGTAATTTTGTTCAGATAAAGAAACTGAGGCCCACAGGGATGGGGTAAGACTTAGGCCATATTAGTGGACTTGAGCTTCCTCGTCTACAGTCACAGATGATCTCCGTGACCCATCCTCACCTGCACATCTGGGAAATGGGCTGCTCCTGAGAAGGCACCTTTAGGGTCTAACTACAGAAACTTGTCCACAGTCAGCCATGTGATTTTGGCTATCACTATTGTAGCTGTTTATCATCCCAAATTCACTGGATTCTAAGGAATCTAGGCCCCGGAAGAAGACTGAGAGGACAACTAGAGACCTGGTTTCTTACCTCTTAGGACGAGAGTCTAGCCTCAGATGCCTCTAGAGTCAAGAGATACAGGGAGAATGAACGGGACAGAAGCTCCTGAAGGATGTGTCACTGCTCAGCTCCACATCTTTTAGGAAACCAAGCTGACATCCTGAAGGGTGAGATCACAAGGTCCTTCTCCTTCTCTGAGTGGCCACAGGTCTCCTCCACTCTCAGTCATGAGCCCTGCCTTTCTCCTTTGAAATCCAGCCTCACAGGCAAGTCTCTGACCCTCCGGCCGTGCCTGGCTTGTCTTGGAGGTAAAATGAAATCTTCATAGTCTACTGAACGCTGAGGTTGAAGTGCAATCTCTGGCCACCTTCCCTCTGACACCAAAGAGTTAGAGCTGCATCAGGCCAGTTAAGGCTAACTTCCTTCTGAAGTGGTGGTTCTAAACTGTGGGCAACAGCAGCCCCAAGGTGGCAGGACTCGGCAGGAGTCAAGGGGGAAAAAGAAGAGCTCTCTGTGTTTAAATGCTGATGTGGGGGCCTTGGGTATCGCCCACCCGAGATGGATAGTGAACACTCACACCAGGAGCTTTAAAACTGAGTATACATCGTTGACCCCGTAAAAGACTGGCTGTAGTTAGGTGTGTCTCCCAGGCCGAGACAAAGCAGGGATCCAGGAATAGGTACACAAGCAGAACGTGGGTGATGTGAGGGGGGAGGTCAGTGATGCCTGCAGAGCCTGAGTGCAGCCTGGCCCTACCTGGCCTCCTGATGCTCACATACAAACGCATCTGGTTGAGATAGCAGGTAAACGTTCTATCAACAGGCTTTACAGAGCACTGGTCTCTGCCAGGTGGTGTTTGGGGTGCCAGGGGATCCCGAGGAGCAAGATGATTCACATGTCCACCTCTCTTGAAGAAAAGAGGAAGAGAGTATAACCCTAGGGAGTGGTACACAACAGGAAGAAAAAGAAACAGGGGGGTCTGGGAATGACAGGGGTCAGGGAGGGCCCATGGACAGGTGACATAAGAGCATGAGGCAGGTGAAGGCCTTTCCTCCCCTGAGCACGTGTTCTCTAGTCCCATCTCCTGGGACAGAAGAATGGTATGCTTCAGGCTCAGCTGTGGACCCAGCATGGCACCTGACTGGCACGCACCTGACTGAGCCCTGGGTGGTGGATGGCTGTCGCTGGGGCATGGTGCCTGGCGGACTCCCTCCGGGCCAGCAGCCTGTGCAGTGTGGCTGCAGAGCCTAGAGGACTGGCTGGCTCTTGCTCTGAGAGGGCAAAGGAGGCAGGCAGTAAGCTGGGGGTGGGGAGGGGCTGTGGCTTCTGAGTGTGCACACAGAGCTTGTGCCCCCAGAACAGCCTTCCAGTCACTGAAAGATAGAGTCAGAATTGTCCTCAGCCTTCCAGACAAGCCATTCTTTTAAAAAGGAGATCTGAAACTTCCCTGGTGGCCCAGTGGTGAAGACTGCACTTTCATTGCAGAGAGTGAGGGTTCGATCCCTGGTCCAAGTACTAAGATCCTGCATGTTCCAGGGTACTGCCTAGAAATAAAAAAAAGAAATAAAAAGGAGATTTGGAGTTAGACGCTAGGTGTCTCCCCATGGCGTCAGGTAGCACCTGGTCTTCTGTGTCAAACTTAGAGCAGGGATTTTCTCTTCCCAACAGTGAGGTGAGGTGAGGTGAAGTCACGTCTGACTCTTTGCGACCCCATGGACTGTAACCTATTAGGCTTCTCTGTCCATGGGATTCTCCAGGCAAGAATACTGGAGTGGATTGCGGCTTCCTTCTCCAGGGGATCTTCCCGACCCAGGGATCGAACCTGGGTCTACCCACATTGGAGGCAGACGCTTTAACCTCTGAGCCACCAGGGAAGCCCTAACACTTTGGGAGCTCAGCTTAGGCTGTGAGACTGGCAGTCAGGCAGACACTGGCTCAAGCCCCATGCTGGGTGCTCCTGGGTTCCTCACAGACCCTCTCTGAGCTCAGATCTGAACGATGAGTATCCCAGGCTGAGGGAACAGCCAGTGCAAAGCTCTAGGGTAGAAATGAGCTCACATGTTCAGGGAGCATTTGTGAAAAGGGGTAATAAAGGCACTTCTCTCCCAGGGCTGCGCTACAGGTCAGTGCAACCAGCTAGGTCTCTGCTTCATCCTGCATCACCCATAAACCCTAAACATGACTCATTGCATCTGAAGGAAAAGGACCTGATGCCACCTGGAGCAAGCCTGCCACTTCTCAGGTGAGAGAGACATGAGGGGACCCCACCCCAAGAAATTGCCCCTCCTAAGTACCAGACTTAGCATCTCCACTCTAATACTCACTGAAAGTGGCCTTGTGTGTGCAAGGAGGATACTTCCTTTTTTTTAATGTTTATGTGTTTATTTATTTTTGGCTGTGCTGGGTCTTCTTTGCTGTGTAGGTTTCTCTCCAGTTGCAGTGAGCCAGGGCTCCTCTTCATTGTAGTGTGCGAGCTTCCCACTTCGGTGGCTTCTCTTGTTGTGGAGCACAGGCTCTAGAGCGTAGGTTCATTAGCTGCGGCTCCCGGGCTCTAGAGCACATGGGCTCGGTAGCTGCGGCTCCTGGGCTCTAGAGCCCAGGCTCAGTAGCTGTGGTTCCCAGGCTCTAGAATGCAGGCTCAGTAGGTGTGGTTCCCGGGCTCTAGAGCGCAGTCTCGGTAGCTGTGGTTCCCGGGTTCTAGAGCACATGGGCTCAGTAGCTGTGGTTCCCGGGCTCTAGAGCACATGGGCTCAGTAGCTGTGGTTCCCGGGCTCTAGAGCACATGGGCTCGGTAGCCGCGGCTCCCGGGCTCTAGAGTGCAGGCTCGGTAGCTGGTTCCCAGGCTCTCTAGCGCAGGCTCGGTAGCTGCAGTTCCCGGGCTCTAGAGCGCAGGCTTGGTAGCTGCAGTTCCCGGGCTCTAGAGTGCAGGCTCAGTAGCTGGTTCCCAGGCTCTAGAGCGCAGGCTCGGTAGCTGAGGTTCCCGGGCTCTAGAGCACATGGGCTCGGTAGCTGAGGTTCCCAGGCTCTAGAGCGCAGGCTCAGTAGCTGGTTCCTGGGTTCTAGAGCACAGGCTCGGTAGCTGGTTCCCGGGCTCTAGAGCGCAGGCTCAGTAGCTGGTTCCTGGGTTCTAGAGCACAGGCTCGGTAGCTGGTTCCCGGGCTCTAGAGCGCAGGCTCAATAGTTGTGGCACAGGGACTCATTGCTCTGTGGCATGTGGGATCCTCCTGGACCAGGGATCCAACCTGTGTCTCCTGCATTGATGGGTGGATTCTTTACCACTGGCCACCAGGCAAGCCTGGGAGGGTATTTTTTAAAATACTTTACCTTATGCTTTTACAATAGCAAAGAAAGTAAAAGTCACCTTGGAGTCCATATTCCAGAAATAAACTTTCTAATTCTGGGTTGTATTTTATGGAGGTCTTTATTATCATAAATATTTTTACATAGCTGAGAAATCACTGTCTAGCATTTTTTCCTCTTCCTCCCAATTTGTTGATTTTCTTAGCCTGCCATTCCCTATGAAAGGTGCAACATATGGTAAAGGAATTTTCCTCCACCGGAGGTTTTGGAACTGGTTCAGAATGATTCTGTGGCCATTATTTTGGCTGAAATATGAACTTTTTTTTTTTTTAAATGAAACCTGCTACTTAGAATCAGGATCATGGAACTGAACATAGTCCGGGAAGTGTGGATTTACTCTTGCTACAACAAAACCCCTTTTCCACAAAGGAACACCACTGGAGGAGAGCCCTGAAGTCCGCAGTGACTATGCCTCAGTGCTCGCCTGCGCCTTTTTGCTTATTTGCATATTTCAAGTTTGGTTTTTTTTTTTTTACAGTGAACATGTACTGCTTGTGTAACAAAAGCATTGAAAAAATTCAGTGAGATAAAGGGAAAAAAGACACATAAAGGCATTTTATGTGTAGCACAACCTAAAGTGCCAGAGGATGGCAACAGATTTTCCACCAAGAAGAGGTCTAGTGATGAAGTAAGCTGGAAAACGTCGAGTTAAACAAAGCTAATTGGATTTCTTCCCTGTAATACTTCTCAGAGTCTTTAAGACACTGTTGGGTAGTTTGACCCTAAAGAGAGGGCTGTTCTCAGCAGTGTAACCAACAGTATTGGATCTCTGAACCCCTCTCATGAGGAGTATCCCTGCCCACTGACTGTCTGTGGGGCATTCTGGAAAATGCTTTTCCAAAGCACTGTCTGCCTGCAGAATGGGGAGACGCCCTATTCCCTCTAGGCCACGTTCTCGTGAGATCTGCAGAGCTGACTGTAAGGAAATTTTGCGTCGGTGACAGCTTTCAGACCAGGTGCTCTGCTGCAGTCTCACCGGCTGGTTAAGAAGGGTGGCCAGGTCCATTATGGATTTTATTATCAGTCAAGAGATCTGGAAAGGAGAAAGACATTTGGAGGCATCTGGTTGGTAGGATCACCGAGCCATTCAGCAGAGACTGTAGGCTGTGAATAAGCAAAAGATAAATGCCCTTGAATTACAAGGGCATAAAATATCCTTGCAAATGGGTCAGTTGAAAGGACAATCAAAGGAGCAGAGGGGAGCGGGTGCAGAAGTCGGGTCGGAGGCTGCCCGTATCCATTGCCTCACCATAGCTGCAGCTGCCCTCCAGCTGCCAGGAAGTACATCTCTCCCTGGAAAGGCCAGAAGTACCTAAGAATTGCTGGACAGTATCCTGCAGCCCGTGAGGAGCTTGCCTGCATCTCCAGGGGGATGACTGAGGTGCCCAGTCTACATTGGCTCCCAGCAGCCCCCAGTGGGCTGACTCTAGTTGCTCACAGTGGCCTCTGGTTTGATAACAAACCCTGTATTAGCTGCCTTCCCTTCCCTGCCTCATTTACCTAGCAAACAAGGTTAAGTCCTGCAGAAATTTCTTTGCTGGTTAAGATGACTAGTGTGAAGTCCTGCTCTTCTGAATTTCCATTAATTCTCCAAGCCAAGACTGGCTGCACTCCAGCGAGTGAAGAACAGTTCCATCTCATTTCTGACAGAGGGCAGCATTTCGTTTTCTACTGCAGGGAGGTGTATTCCTGGAGCTTGCAAATAACGCCAGCTCAAAATAAAGAAAAACAAATTGAAATGAGGATTTTAATCACTGTGAAGGGCATGAAAGGCTGTGTCAGCGTTTCCATGGCAAGTGCCGTCTTTCAGGGATTTATCATCCCAGCTGTAAAAACATGCTTTATGCTAGGATTTGGCAAGAGCCAGGCTTCAGTCACTGAAAATCTATACATTATTAAAGATTTCACTTTCAATCAAGTCGGAAACGTGACTCCGTGAAAATGGCACAGAATGTCCCTTTGCCCCTTGGGGCTGCCAACCATGCCCACTGCAGCTCCTGCCAAGTCCACTCGGCCCCAGCTTGGAGGAGCGGCGGAGCCGCAGCCCCTGGCCCTCTCCAGACTCCGCTTTGTCTCCTGGACACGGTTACACTGAGGAAGATGCCTGTTTTTTTGTGGAGGCAAAGTGGTGGTCCTTGTGGGGCCCGTAGGTGGCTCTCCTTTGAGCACTGGTCCTCTTGCTCCCTGTCCCACTTCCCCTGTCCCAGGGCCATCGATGGGAGAGAGGGGCGTCAGCACCACCTCACAGCATGCTCCATCTCTCGGCCCCTAATGACATCGTAAGTGGAAGAATCACAGACTGAGTTTACTGGAAACCTTAGACTTGTTCTGATTGTAGCGCTCCAGGAATGCGAGAGGAATGAAGATCACAAACGTCAGCCGAAGAGGAGGCACTGTGGGTGGAACAAGATGCAGTCCGAACCTCAGTCACATCACATCCAAGTCACCTCTGCTTGGCTTCAGACTGTACCAGGTTTGTGTGTGTGTGTGTGTGTGTGTGTGTGTGTGTGTGTGTGTCTTTTTAAAAAGTTTTTCTTGATTGGAGGATAATTACTTTACAATACTGTGATAGCTCTTACCATACATTGGTATGAGTCGGCCATAGGCATACGTGTGTCCCTTCCCTCCTGAACCCCCCTTCCACCTTTCTCCCCACCCCATCCCTCTAGTTTGTCACACAGCACTGGCTTTGAATGCCCTGCATCATACATCAAACTCCCACTGGCTATGTATTTTACATGTGATAATGTATATGTTTCAATGCTGTTTTCTCAAATCATCCCACCCTCTCCTCCCACTGAGCCCAAAAATCCATTCTTTATGTCTGTGTCTCCATAAGACCGTCGGCACCATCTTTGTAGATTCCATATATATGCATTAACATACTCTTTCTCTTTCTGACTTACTTCACTCTGTATGATAGGCTCTAGGTTCATCCACCTGATTAGAACTGACTCAAATGCATTCCTTTTTATAGCTGAGTCATATTCCATTGTGTATATATACCACAGCTTCCTTATCCATTCATCTGCCGATGGACATCTATGTTTCTCCCGTTTCCTAGCTATTGTAAATAATGCTGCAGTGAACACTGGGGTACGTGCCTTTTTCAATTACATTTCTCTCAGGGTATATGCCCAGTAGTGGGGTTTCTGGGTCACATGATAATGTTAGTCCTAGTTTTTAAAGGAAGTTCCCTACTCTTCTCCACAGTGGTTGTATTAGTCTACATTCCCACCAATGATCAGGATCAGATTTAACGACACCGTGGTGTGCCCTTTATTTGAAACAAGCTGATGTGGGTGGAAAGAAGGCTTTTGCAATATAGGAGAAAAGGTACCAGCAGAAGGACAACTGTTTATGATCTGAAATGAATCCTCAGTACATGTGCCAGCCTCTGTGTTTATCAGGTCTCAGGGATTAGCAGCTGAATCTTCCCCTGACACAGGGGTAGGTACTGTTATTCCCATTTAAAAGATGAACAGATTGACATTCAGAGGTTGAGAAACTCGTCTTCACGGAGGTGTCATGTAGAACATGTGGCAGAGTCAGGCCTCGGAGCCAGATCTTCCTGACTCCAGTCAGGTCTCTCCCTCAACACAGTTCAGGGGCAGCACTTTCAGATGCCACCAGCCCATCTCCTCATTCTGCCCGGGGTGGTGGGCAGCCTGGCACAGAGTGAGGCATGGATGGCAGCCCAGCGGAGTCCTGCTGCTGGGAGAGATGGCAGCTGCAGAGGGCAGGCTTGGGAGCGCTAGCTGAACTCAAAAGGGACTGCCTTGCTTTTTTAAGGTGTGTTTATTTTTTTTAAGGTGTATTTATTTGTGACTGTGCTGGGTCTTCATTGCTGCACATGGGCTTTCTCTAGTTGTGATAAACGGGGCTACCTTTTGGTTGCGGGGCACGGGCTTCTCCTTGAGGTGACTTCTCTTGTGAAGCATGGGCTCCAGGCACACGGGCTGTAGTACTTGCTGCTCACGGCCTCAGTTGCTCTGCAGCATGTGGGGTCTTCTCAGAACAGGGGTCAAACCTGTGTCTCCTGCATTGGCAGGTGGATTCTCAGCCAGTGTAGCATCAGGGAAGCCCCAGACTTGTTCTTAGTGTAGACATTTTTTGAGGGCTTACTCTCATCCAGGGACAGTTGGAAGGGCTGGCTGCGTGTTATGTTTCATCTCATCTACAGCCACTCCAGCAGCTGCCTGAGCTATGAACCAGTATTATCTCTGTTCTACAAATGAGGAAACGAGGAACAGAGAGACTGAGTAGTTTGCCCAAGGTCACACGGAAGGAGAAGAAGGAGATAAAGATGAGATTTCAGCCCAGGCAGCTTGACTCTCAAGACCAAGCCAGGGAACGCTTGCCTGGGGAAGGCGAGTTGCCCCAGGCTCAGAGCGCTCTCTGGTAGCCTAGTCAGAAATGTCTGGGACAGGACTTCAGGCCAACGGGCTCTCCCTTCGTCATGCTGTTGACCAGGCAGATTGTGCAAGAGGTGAGGCGGCTGTCGCGGGGCGTCCTCTCCTCCTCCAGGGGCAGAGCCAGCTGAAGGTGTGGCATCTTGGTTGCACCAAGACGTTTTGGTTTTGCATTTCTGAGCTGGCCTAAGACAGTTTTCCACTGGCACTTAGCTATATTGGTTTATAAGGCAATCGATGGGGTAGAACCTTCTGAACAGTCGAGGCCTACATCAGGGGTAGGGAGAGAGGAATGGTCAGGGAACATAATAGGAACAAAGGAAGAGCAAAAGTCAGGAATGAAAGTGTGACTTCACTATCGACTTTACAAAAACAGAAGGGTTTTTAAGGAACTGATGTGAATCATCATATGCCATCAAGTCAGATGGCAAAGATAAAGTGAGTAAATTCTTAGACACAAACCATAAAGACATACTCAGGAAGAAATGGACATTATGAACAGACTTACAAGTAGAGAGACTGAATTAGTAATTTTAAAACTTCCCTCGAAGAAAAATTCAGGCCTAGATGGATTCACTGGTAAATTATACCAGTCTCTTAACCAAGCATTTTAGACATGATGTTTTAGACATGGTTTCTTTACATGGCTCAAAAAGCATAGTTCATAAAAGTGAAGGTAGATCAGTTAGACTTTGTTAAAAACTTTTTTTTTTTTTTTTTGCTTCAAGTGATACTACTGAAATGGAAAACAGTCCACAGAATGGGAAAAAAAATAGTTTCCAATCATATATTTGATAAGGGACTTGTATCCTGAATATGATCATAGATGTGGTCTTTCCACTAGTCACGTATGGATGTAAGAGTTGGACCGTAACGAAGGCTGAGTGCTGAAGAATTGATGCTTTTGAACTGTGTTGTTGGATAAGACTTTTGAGAGTCTCTTGGAAAGCAAAGATCTCAAACCTGTCAATCTGAAAGGAAATCAACCCTGAATACTCTTTGGAAGGACTGGTGCTGAAGCTGAAGCTCTAATACTTTGTCCACGTGATGCAAAGAGCCAACTCATTGGAAAAGACCCTGATGCTGGGAAAAATTGAGGGCAGAAGGAGTAGAGCGTGACAGAGGATGAGATCATTGGATGGCATCACCGATTCAATGGGCATGAACTTGGGCAAACTCCAGGAGATAGTGAGGGACAGGGAAGTCTGGTGGGCTGCAGTCCATGGGGTCATGAAAAGTCAGACATGATTTGATGATGAACAGCAACAACAACAATCCTGAATATATAAGAACTCTTACAACACAGTCATCAAAGGACAATCTAATTTTAAACTGAGTAAACGATCTGAGTAGACGTTTCTTCAGAGAAGATATAAAAATGACCATCAAGCACATGAAAAGATGCTCAACATCTTAGTGGTTGTGAGTCCTTAGAGAAATATCAATCATAACAACATACCACTTCACATCCACTGGGAATGGCTATACCCAAAGCCACAGAGAATAACAAGAGTTGGTGAAGACATGGAGAAATTGAAACGCACATATCTTTCAGGTGAGAATGCAAAGTGGAAGGTTCCCTTTAGACAGCAGCTTGGCAGTTCTTCGGAAAGTTAAATGTGCTGTCTTTTATGACAGTCATTCCCCTTCTGGGAGAATTGAAAATGGTTTCACATGAAAACTTGCACATGAGTGTTCATAGCTGTATTACTCGTAAGAGCTAAAAAGAGGGGAAAGACCCCAAATATCCATCAAATGGACAAACAAATGTGAAATATCCATACAATGGAATATTATTCACCAACAAAAAAATAAAATACTGATTGATATTGCAACAGGGATGTGACTTGAAAAACAGTTTAGTAAGTAAAAGAAGCCAGACACAAAAGGCCATCTATTGAATCGATATGGTCCCATTTATAAGAAATGTCCAGAACAGGCAAATCCATGTAGGGAGCAAGTAGATGAGTGGTTGCCTAGAGTTGGGAGAAGAGGAAGGATGGACATGGGCTTTCTTTTGGGGGTGATGAAAAGGTTCTGATGTTAGATTGTAGTGATGCTTACTCAATTCTTGACTATATACTAAAACCCACTGAATGGTACAGTTAAAATAGATGAATTTTAGAGTATGTGAAAGTCAATAAAACTGTTAAAAATTACAGGGACCTAGTTAAAAGCATGGTAATAGTATATAAAGAATAACTCTACAGTTACTTAAACTAACAGTGTGCTTTATATACTCCAGTATAGAAGGTTATCCACACTATAGTAAGTGAGGGGTAAAGCAGATTATAATTCATTATCAGTTCAGTTCAGTCACTCAGTCGTGTCCGACTTTGTGACCCCATGGACTGCACACAGCACACCAGGCCTCCCTGTCCATCACCAATTCCCAGAGCTTGCTCAAACTCATGTCCATTGAGTCGGTGATGCCATCCAGCCATCTCATCCTCTGTCATTCCCTTCTCCTCCTGCCTTCAACCTTTCCCAGCATCAGGATCTTTTCCAATGAGTCAGCTCTTCGCATCAGGGGGCCAAAGTACTGGAGCTTCAGCTTCAGCATCAGTCTTTCCAATTGAATATTCAGGACTGATTTCCTTTAGGATGGACTGGTTTGATCTCCTTGCAGTCCAAGGGACTCTTTAAGAATCTTCTCCAACACCACAGTTCAGAAGCATCAGTTCTTTGGCATTCTGCTTTCTTTATGGTCCAACTCTCACATCCATACCTGATTACTAGAAAAACCATAGCTATGACTAGATGAACCTTTGTCAACAAAGTAATGTCTCTGCTTTTTAATATGCTGTCTAGATTGGTCACAGCTTTTCTTCCAAGGAGCAAGCATGATCTTAGTATTATAGAAATAAATGAAGTGTGTGTGTACAGAAAATAAAATTTGGAAAGATATATTTTGAGAGAGTAATTTTCACTGAGTACTGCTTAATAAGCTATTCTTTTTCTTACTTGTATTTAATCTCTGAAAAAGTGATCACATGACATAAAAGCTCTTAAACACTAGTGAACAATCTCCTCCAAGCCACCCAGTTCCCCTCCTAGGGAGCACTCATGTTGGCTGAGCATCCCTTGGGAGAATCTGACACAAGTGGAGGGTGCTCTCATTGTGTCCAGCACCTTAATTTTCTTGTGTAACTATAAATCTTATCCATACGGAGATGTAACAAAAGTCCTCAATCTTTTTTTAATGACTAAACAGCTCTTCATTCTCTAGATGTATCATTTGGAAGACTGTTTTGTTCATGTACTTTCTCTCTCTCTCTCTCTCTCTTTTTTTTTTTTTTTGCATTTAGCAGATATTAAAGTGATCACATGACATAAAAGCTCTTAAACACTAGTGAACAATCTCCTCCAAGCCACCCAGTTCCCCTCCTAGGGAGCACTCATGTTGGCTGAGCATCCCTTGGGAGAATCTGACACAAGTGGAGGGTGCTCTCATTGTGTCCAGCACCTTAATTTTCTTGTGTAACTATAAATCTTATCCATACGGAGATGTAACAAAAGTCCTCGATCTTTTTTTAATGACTAAACAGCTCTTCATTCTCTAGATGTATCATTTGGAAGACTGTTTTGTTCATGTACTTTCTCTCTCTCTCTCTCTCTCTCTTTTTTTTTTTTTTGCATTTAGCAGATATTTTACTTGTAATCAGAAAGAGATCAAGCTATTTCTTGAAGGACCTGTGGTGAGGATTCACTCATTCTAAGAAGAGTGAGCCCCCAGGAGGGTGGGCAGGTTGCATGAGGAGCCCGGGAAACCCTGGACGTGAAAGCAAGTCAGTGAGAGAGAGGGGCGTGCCCTGCACCATTGGGCAGGGACCTGGGACAGATGCTCTAACCGAGAAGGGAGTCCAGGCAGCATTTAAGAATAAAATGCGTCATCCTTTTTTCCCTTTTAATCTGTCCAACCCAGACTCCTCAGGTACTACGTGTGGTAAAGAATCTGCTTGCCCATGCAGGAGACATAAGAAACGTGGGTTTGGTCCCTGGGTGGGGAAGATCCCCTGGAGGAGGGCAAAGCAACCCCTCCAGTATTCTTGCCTGGGAAGTCCCACGGACAGAGGAGCCTGGTGGTCTAGTCCATGGGGCTGCAGAGAGTTGGACGTGACTGGGCGACTGAGCAGCAGTTTCCTCAGATATGAGGAGAATTTGAGATTTACTGGGGAGGTGGAGCCCAGATTCATTTCCCAAGGGCTGCTCCCGACTTCATGCTCACAATCTTTCCTGCTCTCCAGTCCAGCAGGGACTAAAGAGGACCTGCTGCCCTGTCCGCAGGGCTGGGTGCCCTGGGAGCCTTCTGGGAACCTCACTGTTCAGTCCTTCTGGAGCCTCTCGGGGCATTTAACCTACACTCTGCAGAAGTTCTGGAAGCCGCTTGGTTTTGCTTTCGCTCGCCAGCCCACTCCTGCCCCTGGCCTTGCTGTCTGACCTTGAACATGTTACTCCGGTCCTTCTGTGCCTTCCCTGCTTTGCTGTCTCACCAGCAGGAAGTCGAGGGCCATATGTAGCCATCATCACTGGCATCCTAGTACTGAGGCAGGGCAGCCTGTGTTAGCTGCACACTGCCCTTTAGGGAGCAGAGGGAAGGGCCTGTTGGTGGGAGCAGGGGATGGGGCAGGAAGGCCCCCTTTGGTGAGTGAACCCTTCTCCTTGAGGGACTCTCCCATACCCTAGGACCTTCTTGCCCTCTATTTATTCGACCTCTGGAAGGCATTTCCTGCTGGCTCTACCTGCCTCCACCCAGGCCCTTTCCAGCTTGGTGGCCACCAGCCCTTCTATGCGTGAGGCCAGGAAAGAGGGAGAAAGGAAGAGATTCTTACAGTGATGATTCTTAGTGCAAAGGCCAGCTCCCAGTCAAGTCCATACCCTGTGCCTTGTTAGTTTGCTGCTTACTGAGTCAAAAAAAAAAAAAAAAGCCCAGCAGGCTTCATGGTTGCCCTACAACTTTCCTGTTATTTCTTCACATGAACTCTCCCCTGCCCTGCCCCTCCATTGTCCTCAATTCCAATCTGCCAGACTCCTGCCTCCATGACCTCTCAGGGTGCTGACCCTGGCTGACCTCCGCCCTGGGGCTGCCCTGGTTCTACAGGTTCACACTTCTTTCTTTGCCACTGAACTGGTTTCTTCCTGACACCCCACAACCCCGACCCGGGCCATTGCACCCCTGAGCCAGTGACTCCAGAGGTTTCTCGCAAGAGCCGCCTCCAGCCCTCCATCTGGACTGGGCGCAAACACTTGGTTCCTGGAATCCTGACCTGGACTGGCGTGTGGCCAAGGTCAGGGCTCAGCCTGCCTCCCTGGAGCAGGTTTGCTGGGGATTTCTGATTAATAAGTTGTCAAATAGAAAAGGAGTCATAGGACCCAACGTCCCAGCTGAGGAAGAAATTACATTTCTGGAAGTTGGCCCAGAATAAGTACCAGATATTCTCTTCTGCAGGAGCTTACACTTGACCGCGCTCAGAGGAGGAATTGTCTCATAGAGATTTAAGTCTGGAGCTAGAGGCAAGGACTTGGGACCCATCCTGCAGATGAAAGCAACCCCATAGATGCACTGGGATTTTTACTGGAGCGTCTGTAGGGGCTTTCTAAACAGCAATGAATCTTCACAGACCCCTTCACAGGCAGGCAGGTAGGAAGGAGGCTTCTCTCTTTGGAGATGGAGGTGCCAAGCCGGAAGGTGATTTATCTGAGAGCGTGAAATGCCAGTGACCAACAAGGGAATGTGTTTTCAAGCATCCAGTTGAACCCACGGTTCTTTGATGCTGACAGACTACTTATTTGAAACAATGCTGAACTAACAGCATTTATCAAGCACCTTTTATAGGCTGGACTCTGGTGAAGATGTTTTTTGCAATTCATCCTCACAGTGTTCTTAAATGCCAGTACCATGATCATGCCCATTTTACAGATGAGGAAACTGAGGTCAGAGAAGTTCTCCATCTCACTCAGGTTACACATCTGGCAAGTGAAGGAACTGTGATTGTAACCTAGCTCTCTCTCTGCCAAAGATGGTGCCTTTCTCTCTGTTTTACTCTTTAGTCTATCTAGTAAGCAGTTTTAACTACATGTCAGCAACCTCAAAAAGTGTTCCTACTCTTTGATCCAGCTAACCCACTTCTGACAACCATTCTCATGAAATAATTCTAAGTGCAAAATAAGTGTCTTAGGGTTCAACATGGCTAAGCACACACTGGCGTGTACCTCTCTTCTTTCCTAAATTCCACTGAAACTGTGGAAGAAATTCAGAAATAAAGATTACTTGGGGTTGTGGGCAGTCAGGAGGAGGGAGGATCAATGTCCAGAAGATTAAGGAATTTCCAGGGAACATAAGACAAATATAAGAACAAATCTGTAATGGTTAAATGCATAATTGTTTGCAGAGTGAGTGCTCCCAGCAGAATTCCAGAGCAGAGGCAATGTGGCCATGAAAGCGTGAGCTAGAGGTGGACTGGAGAGTGGCGGGTGGTTCCTTTCCACTGTCCACTTTCTGCTCCCTGCACACAGTCACCCGAGGCCGGCCCTGTATCAGCCACTGCTTCCCTGCCAGAGGAATGGGATTCTCACAGGGCTAAGGACGTAACCCCCAGCCACCAAGAGCATTCAGCCCAGAAGCTCAGCTACTTTATTAACAGCTATGTAAGAACTGCCAGATTTTTCAGAAAAGCCAGAGCCTGAGGTTGCTGCATGGAGGCGTGGAGGTCCTTCTGGAGAAAGAAGCCAGGGCAACAAGCAATGGCATCTGTTTCTTTTTCTCCAACGCGTTTTTGCAGAATCCTTTAGCTCGGTCTTCCAGCTTACTAATTTAGTTCTCAGTTATCTATTTAGCATATTTTTTGTTTTCAAACCTTTGTCAGTCATTGTTTTAATTCTCAAGAACTCTTATTGGATCTTTTTCAGAGAGGTTTTCTTTATTTTTTTATTGGAATGTAGCTGCTTTACGATGTCATGTTAGTTTCTGCTGTACAATGAAGTGAGTCAGCTATACACATGCCTGTGTGCTTAGTCCCTCAGTCGTGTTCGACTCTTTCGATCCCGTGGACTGTAGCCCTCCAGGCTGCTCTGCCCGTGGGGATTCTCCAGGCAAGTATATTGGAGTGGGTTGCCATGCCCTCCTTCAGGGGATCTTCCAGACTCAGGGATCAAACCCAGGTCTCCTGCATTGCAGGTGGATTCCTTACCATCTGAGCCACCAGGGAAGCCCATATGTGTGCGTATATCTCCTCTTTTCTGGATTCCCTTCCCATACAGGTCATCACAGAGAATTGAGAAGAGTTCCCTGTGCCCTGTGCCGTTCTCAGTAGGTTCTCTTTAGTTATCTACTTTATACATAGTATCAATAATGTATGTATGTCAATCCCAGCCTCCCAGTTCATCCCACCCCTACCCCTTCCCCCTTTGGTATCCATATATTTGTTCTCTATGTATGGCTGTATCTCTATTTCTGCTTTGCCCAAAGTTTCATCTAGAAGTTTTATTTTTAAGTGGATGTGATATTTTCTTCCCTCTGGGCTATTCATTTCAATTCCTTAGAGTTTTCATCTGTTTGGGGTATTCTCTTTTCTTGGAGTCTGTTCTATTTTTATGCCTCTCTCAGACTCTGGCTTTTCTTTTTTTTAATAATGAAATTTAAAAAATAATTGTATGTATTTATTTATGACTGTGCTGGGTCTTCCTTGCTGTGTGGTCTTTCCTCCAGTTCAGAGAGCGGGGGCTGCTCTTCACTGCAGGGGACATTGTGGTGGCTTCGCTATTGTGGGGCGCGCGCTCTAGGGTGCTCTGGCTTCAGTAACTGGGCCACCTGGGTTCAGCAGTTGCAGCCCTCAGGCTCCAGAGCACAGGCTCAGAACTTATGGCACACAGGCTTAGTGGCTCCACGGCACGTGGAACTTCCCAGATCAAGGATTGAACCTGTGTCTCCTGCACTGGCAGGCAGATTCTTTACCACCGAGCCACTTGACTTTTCTGATTATTTGAAATACAGTTGTTTTTTTTTAAAGGTTGTCCTAGGTCTTTCTGTATTTGAGGACCAGTCTCCCCAACGTGGTCACCACCAGCCACATGTGCGTTACTGAGTGTGTGCGAAGCGGTTAGTCTGCATTGAGAAGCACTGTAAGTATCAAACACACGCAGGGTTTAAAATGTCTTGCTGGGGTTCCCTGGTGGCTCCTTGGTGAGGAGTCCACCTGCCAGTACAGGAGATGCGTGTTCGATCCCTGGCCCAGGAGAACCCCACATGCCGGGGAGCAACTAAGCCTGTGTGCACAACCGCTGAGGCCGTGCCCTGCCACGAGAGAGGCCACCGCAGCGAGAGGCCATGCGCACAGCTGGAGAGAAGCCCCTGCGCGCCACAGCTGAGAAAATCCACACACAGCAGAGCCCCAGCAGCAAAGCCCCAGCACAGCCAAAAGGGTATAAGTAAATAACGTTTAAAATGTCTTTTTATTTACCTGGATTAAAATAGCTCATTCATAACTTTATGTTAAATGAACACTGAACTGATACTATTTTGGATATGTTGGGTTAAATAGAGGATATTGAAATTAACCTCACTTGTTTCTTTTCTTTTTTATTTCTTAAATGTAGCTACCAGAAAATGTAACATTTTATCTAGGGCTCAGATTCTATTTCTACTGGATGGCGCTTAGTCAGTAGAGAGAAAACAGCCCTTTGGTTTGAAAGAACAAGGACCCAGATCTGGAGGAGGCTTTGAAGCGAACGGGAGCTCTTTTCTGGATTTCCTTCCCATATAGGAAGGAAAATCTGCTTTGTGTTAGAAAGGAGGAGGGAAAGTAACACACGAGGATGAGGACAGGCAAGCGTAGCCTGGAGCTGGGTCTCAGGGGACAGAGGGAATGGAGAGAGGATGGGAGGAAGGCCCAGGAACAGGCAGGAGCCAGAGACCAGGGAGCAGATGGCCAAGCAGGGACGACCCGAGCCCCTGGGGCAGGGTCGGGAGGAAGTTTTGCCAGTGGTGAAGTGAGGTCGATAAATTTTAAATGGGTATTTTTTAAAAATTAAAAAGAATCTTTATTTTATATCGGAGTATAGTTGATTAACAACCTTGTGTTAATTTCAGCTGTACAGCAAAGTGATTCAGTTATACATGTACACATATCTTCTTTTTTTCAAATTCTTGTCCCATGTAGCTCATTACAGAGTGTGGAGCAGAGTTCCCTGTGCTATGCAGTCGGTTCTTGTTGGTTATCACATGGATTCTCGATCTGTGCTGTCTGTCATACCCCTCTGCTGGCCCCGCACCCCAAGGACAGGCTGTGGGTGGGGGATGCTGTGTCCCCACTTGGGCAGCAGGCTGGGCAAGGACAATGAAAGCCCGAGGTGAGGAGGGAAGGCAAGGAGTGAGGGCACCGGCTGAGGGGCCAGGCAAGCGCCAGGACGATGTGACAGGCGCCCAGAAATCCTTGGAAGGATCCCCAGGAGCAGGGGTCCTCAACCTCTGGGCTGTGGACTGGTACCTCCTGTCAGATCAGTGGCTGCATTAGATTATTTATTAGAAATAAATTGCACTAGAAATATAATACACTTGAATCATCCCCAAACCACCTCCTCCCCGGTCCATGGAAAAACTGTCTTCCTTGACAATTAGGGAAGGGTTGGGGGCCACTGCCTAGGAGCACTGGACTGCTGGCAGGGAGGGAGGTTCACAGCTGAAGATTCTCATTTGGTTTTGAAGGGAAGGACCACCCCCGCCGGTTGGCCAACCTCACTAGCTCGCCATGTAACATAGGGTGTTTGTCATACCCTCCAGGGTGCTGGGCAGCCGGCAGCGGAAAAGTTTGTTAGCAGCACTGACTGGGAAGGTGAGGAGGTGGGACCGAGCTATGCTAGAAGCTACCTCAGTGAATAGCACGGAGAGATCTCCAGTCTCGGGCTTGACGCCTGCAGGCCCAGGGTCCTGCGGTCCCCAGCCCTGCGAATGGCACGCTCCTATTGCTCCCCCACCCCCAGAAGACTACATTCTTGTCATCTTTGTCACCAGCCCTTCCTCAGCTCTCCAGCTTGACTTTGCCACTTGCTTCCTATGGAGCCCCTGACCAACACCAGAAAGTACCATACATTCACTTCTGTACGCTTAAGGGAGAAAGCAGAGTGGAAATACGCATTTGGATTTACAGACAGGAATCCTGGAAAGGTACGTGAGACGCTAGTAAGAGCAGCGAGTGTAGTGGGAGGAATCAGGGGACCGGGATGGGGGGAGCAAGATATCCCATTGTATCCATGTTATTTTGATTTTGAACCCATGTGGATTATTACCTGTCAGAGAAAATTAAGCTGGAAAGAATCTTCTCTACCCCAGTTTGGATTATTTGGGGGAATTGTGGACTGAAATAAAAACATGCAACGTAAGAGTTGTGAGTGTCAGCTGTATTTGGGGACTTAACGAGGACTGTAGCCCAGGACACAGCCTCTCAGGTTGCTCTGAGAAATTCTTCCGGGGGAGTGAGCAGGGAACACAGCACATATGTGATTTTGGAGAAGGATACTAGCAACGGAACACACATCTCAGTAGAAGGCGGCTGCGCCTCATGAGAAACAGACATCTTAGTTGACGAACTTGGCGCTTTTCCAAGTATGGGAGGGCATGAGAACTTGGATTCATAAAATTTTCTCCTGAAAACATCTGTAACTAACTGAAGGCTTGTCCTGCCAGTTTCCCCAGAGCCCAGAGCGCCTCATTCCTGATCTCCACCCTGAACTCCTCTCAGGCTGTGTTGAAGGTCAGTGCCAGCAGGGGCAGGTGACTCAAACCCCATACAGCTGGATGGCGAGCCACCTGCTTTGGTTGGCAGGATTGGCTCAGTCCGGTTTAGGCCTTTCACCAGGGACCTTCCGGATCTCGAGCGAGAGGAGCTGCAGCACCGCACCCACCTCTGCCCCAGCCAGGCACCACCTGCCTCTCTCCCTCCTGTCCTGCCAGGGCTCTGGCTTTAGCCCCAGCGTGCCTCCCAGGAGAGATCACAGAACCGAAGCATACAAGTGAAAGACTGAGGGGGGTGGGGGACACGACAGGCCCCCAGGCCAGCGCCGTGGAGAGACAGCTTCCACCTGCTTGCTCCCACTTCAACAGGTGCTGTTCAGCCTGTGCTTTTTGCCACTGGAAGTTTCCAAAAGGCCCAGCAAGACCCATTCCTCTGGCTCACTTGCCATGTGAAACACCCCAGGCATGTGACCAGAGCTTGGAAAACGTCCCCCCACACCCTTCTCTAAGTCTGACCCCAGGGCCTCACTTCCGAGGTGAGGGCGACAGAGACACGGAGCCCAGAACCACACCCTGGGAGGACCTCAACTGCACGTAGAGAGCTCTGACCTTTGCTATTTCCCATCAGCTCTGTGGACTCATCAGACGGACCAGCTGGGGAACAAATCTGCATTCACTGAACTTGGCACCGGTTCCCTCATTAATCCTCTGAGTCACAGTTATGGGGCAGGGAGGGGCCGTGTGCTCTCACAGCCTTTCAGCCACAACAGTGGGAAATGACCTGCCGGCGTCGTGTGTGAGTCATGAGCAGACTGAGGTCTAAGCCCTGTCTCTGGACCTGGGTGCAGCATCTCCTCGCCCTCGGCCAGGCACCCATGTCTAGAGGATGCCCTTTCCTCCCTTCACGTGGCTCCCAACTTCCTCTGGGGAGGCAGGCGAAATGGACACACAGATCGGCCCAGCAGCTACATAAGCGGTATGACCTCAAGTTCAAAGACAAAGATCTTCCTTCCGCCGCAGGCCCACAACCACCCAGATGGTCACCCTTCGTCCCCCTTAAGGGGTGGACATGTCTCCTGGCAGCTCTGGCAAAAGTGAGCACCTGGTCTGGACACTGGGAAATACTGGGCGAGGGTAGCCTGTGTGTCCCTGAAGCAGTATCCCTGGGCCTTGTTCAGATGTCCCCTCCCTCCATTCAAGGAGCAGCCAAGGATAGTTCATCAGTTGGCTAAGTCCTGGGCAAAGGCTGCCATGGGTCATTTTACTTGAGTAGGAGGGAGTCACAGCGTGTCCCTGGAGAGGCAGGGCCTGTCCATCTCAGAGGCAGATCCAAGGACAGGAGGGGTGCTCGGCTGAGGCCAAGCTGTGGAGAGAGCTGGGGGTGGTGGGGGGAGGCCCTCCACAAGGACTGAGGACACACGGGGCCCCAGACTCATGCTGAGCTTTGGGTGAAAGCCTTGTCCCCTTGTTTCATCAGCTAACCCATTTACCTTGTGCTAGACTCAGGGCAAAACCATCTTCATGTGGACTCACAGTTTCCACATGGACATCCTACGCTCAGCGAGGTGAACCCCCCGGAAATGGTTGAGCTGGAATTTGAGCCCTTATCTACCTGTAGTCTAACTGTCCCGACTTTGCAGAACATTCCCTCACTTTTAGCCATAGATCTAAACAGTTTTGGGGAGGGAGGGAGAGAGAAGGAATGAAGCGAGGCAGCTCAGAGGCAGAGAGGAAATGGCAAGGTCCAGGCTCACCGGAAATCCTGGTCACATCCACAAATGCCATCAGCGCAGAAACGGAACTATTTTAATGTCAAGGCCCCATGTACCCCACCCCCCTCCTAATAGGGTAGAATACATTTTCAGCTGGCCTTTAAATTACATGTTCTTCCAGCAGTTGGAGCCTTAGTGAACCTCTGGATCTTCCTAAATTAAGCCTTTGAAAGAAAATAATGATAATTTCAGGTAACAAGGCCAATACGCTTCGAGAAGTATATTGTAACTAGAAGTCTCTCTTGACCTCTGAGACTCATACTCTTCTTGCTCACCTGGCCCCCGCTTTTAGTGGACTTGCTGGAAGGAGCTCCAGAGAAGAGGGGATGTCCTGATGAAGTTTGGGCCAGCAAACGCAGAGGAGGGAGGCAGCCTGAGCAGAAGCTGGTGCCTGCCAAGTCCTTGGAAAGTCGGCCTCATCGCGCTCTTCTGTGTTCCCCGTGGGCTCCCTCTGCCAGGGGGTCACGGAACATTCTGGAGCTGTGTCCACTTTGCTGTATAGGACTCCCTCCCCGCTCCAAAGTTCCCTAGGGAAACTTCCCATGCAAAACAAGCTGAAAATGCCTGCCAGTCGCTGGGACAGTCTCTTGCAGCTCTGCCTTGCTGGGTGACCTTGAGCAGGTTACTTAACTTTAACCTACCCCTAGGGTCGCGATGGGAGGATGGTGTTGTCAGCAGAGTTTACAGATAAGGACTTAGAAAGGACAAACACCTTTGGCCAAGGTCATGGGGTGTAGCAGCTAGGACTTGAAGGCACCTGGGCCTGCTCCAAGCACTGTTATCTGAGTCAGGCCACACCTCCTCCCAGAAGCCCTTCAGGCCTGAATTTCTATCCCTGACCTCCGCTTAGGTTTTTTGGGATTGAAACTGGGGCCACACTTAGTCATGTTCCCCAACCCCCAGGTGGATGGGGGAACCTTTACTGTTGTTCACCAGCAGGTGGTGGGCCCAGCAGGGAGTTTGGCTGGAGAAGTTATACCAAGGAAAGTGAAATGTGAGAACAAAATTAGAAACAGAGTTGGGATGCTTGGGCCCAGGCAGGAAGGGACACATCCCACCAGAAACACCTGTGTTCTCCCTGGCCTTTGAGTCACCTCCTGGGGGGACAGGCCCCAGGCATGGCGACAGGGGAGGGAGGCACACGGGGCCAACACGTGGGTGACTGAGCACTGAGCCCAGCGGTCCTCAGGGATGTGATCTCATTTAATCTCCACAGCAACCCTAGGAGATGATGATCAGTGTGCGTTTTATAGACCAGGAAGCTGAAGTCGATTAAATAAGGTGCACAGAACTGGGGAAGATTTAACCCCAGTCTGTCGAGCCCAGAGTCTCTGGGTGCAGTGACCTGCACCTGCCCAGCCTGGGTTCCTTCCCGTGGCGAAAGTCTCATAACTCTTTGACCCAGAGGCACAGGGAAACTGTGAAGAACTGGGGTTCCAGGAGGAGAGGGAATGAAGAGGAAGCGAAGAGGGAGACAGAAAAGTTAAGGAAGAGAAACAGAAAGAAGTGAGGAAAACAGGGAATTCAAACCCTCTCTCTGCAGCCCACTGAGGCAACTCGGGAGAGGCGGCTGGAAGCGACAGCAGACAGCTTTGCAACATGCTACCTGCTCGCAGAACAGGAAGACAGACCCATTCGCCAGCCACAGGAATGGCTGCTTTCCTTTATCCTTTTTCTAGGGGCTCAGAGATGGGTGAGCTCAGGAGAGAAACACAAGCAGTGGGGAAGTGTCCCAGATGGTAGGAGACTTGGCCTGGGGGAAAGCGGGCAGCCCAGAGCAGAGCTGGGTCAGATTTATTCAGACCCAGGGGGACCTGCAGATGCTGGCTGATGGGGTAAGGGCATGACACATACAGTCAGGACGCGGGGTTGGGGCCATCCTCCCCAGGCCTCCATCCTGGGTCCTCCTCTTTGCAACCCAAAGCTGGGACCCTTGCACCCCACCCACTCAGGGCCCCCATACTCCTGGCTGTCTCGCATTCTAGCTTTGACCTTGATTAGACCAACCAAGGACACTGCGATTGCCTTGACCAGCTCCCGCATCCCTTTCAGGTGGAGTAGGAAGGTAGGTAGGTAGTTTTTTTGCGGTCCTCAGCAAGTTTACTTTTTGTTTCTGTGTGACTTTATATCTTCCCAAAGAGTCTAGAAGCCTTACAGGGCTCCCTGGAGGACTGATCAAGCCTTGGCAGGACCTCACTGCCACCTCGTTGTCCCAGATGGAGACTCGGAAGAGCCGGCCTGAGAGCGAGGTCAGTGGGGGCTGTTTGGGTTGAGGGGTTGCTGCTCACATCCATGGGCTGAACTTGGGGGCAGATACGCTTTTTGCTGGGCAGGAATCAGGCCTCTCAAGATGTTCCACGGCTGGGAACTCCTAGGTCAAATCTAGGTGGAGCCTCTGGGTGGGGAGGTGGGGACAGGGGAGGGGGCTGGCCAATGCTGATGGGCAGAGAAACCCCCATCTATAGAGAATTTCTCCTAGCTCTGCCCAGAACAAGCTTCCCTGGTGGCTCAGAGGTTAAAGCATCTGCCTCCAATGTGGGAGACCCGGGTTCGATCCCTGGGTCAGGAAGATCCCTTAGAGAAGGAAATGGCAATCCACTCCAGTATTCTTGCCTGGAGAATCCCATGGACAGAGAAGCCTAGTAGGTTACAGTTCACAGGTGGCAAAGAGTTGGACACAACTGAGCGACTTCACCTTACCTGCCCAGAACAGAAGGAAAAGCAACTCCAGAGTAAGATAAGAGTGAGCAGTACAACGGATGAGAAGAACATTCTGGCTCTATTACCCCTGGGAAGCCAGGAGGGCTTTAAGGAAACTGCAAATAGATCCCCCCATGCCTTTGTGGACCCCTCCCACCTGCTCTGGCCAGGACCAGGGATAGAACAGGGGAGGGAGGGAGGCGGGGCCTGCAGCCCAGATGCTCTGGGAAGGGACCCTGGGGCCAAAGTGTGGAAATTCCTCCCTGTGAAATAAGGAGGGTTGAAGACCCAGATGCAGGGTCAATCACTATCAAGAGTCATGATTCTAGAACAGGCCAGTATTGGGGGCCTCACCCCTTGGCAGCTTGGGGGCACTGCCCATCCTTCTGCTCCCAGTGGGCCAGTCACGATCTCCTGGATGCCTGGGTCATATCCCAGAGGGAGTTCACGTGATTGGCTCAGCTCATATGACCTTCCCACTGCATGGGTCAGCCACCAGCAATGGGCGAGGCTCTCCTGGGACACCCTTCACCCAGCCATCCCTGGGGATGGTTGGCAGGTATCCCAGCTGATGAGGCTGGTTGCACCCTGGGAGCTTGCCAAGGCCCAGGCTGGGTCCTCACCACTATCATCTAAGCAAACTGGGGAGCAAGTGGCTTCACTTCCCCAATGTGGGGTCAGTGACCCCCCCCCATGTCCTCTGGTGGTCCCCCATCAAAGAATTTTTGGCCATGTTGGGAGGACTTTGTTGCTTTTGATGTTTTTCCTGTTTGTCCTCAGTAGAGGTGTATGCAGGTCAGGAAGCAACAGTTAGAGCTGGACATGGAACAAGAGACTGGTTCCAAATCAGGAAAGGATACGTCAAGCCTGTGTATTGTCACTGTGCTTATTTAACTTATATGCAGAGTACATCATGAGAAACGCTGGGCTGGAAGAAGCACAAGCTGGAATCAAGATTGCCAGGAGAAATATCAATAACCTCAGATATGCAGATGACACCATCCTATGGCAGAAAGTGAAGAAGAACTAAAGAGCCTCTTGATGAAAGTGAAAGAGGAGAGTGAAAAAGTTGGCTTAAAGCTGAACATTCAGAAAACTAAGATCATGGCATCTGGTCCCATCTCTTCATGGCAAATAGATGGAGAAACAGTGGAAACAGTGGTTGACTTTATTTTTCTAGGCTCCAAAATCACTGCAGATGGTGACTGCAGCCATGAAATAAACTCCTTGGAAGAAAAGTTATGACCAACCTAGATAGCATATTCAAAAGCAGAGACATTTCTTTGCCAACAGAGGTCTGTCTCATCAAGGCTATGGTTTTTCCTGTGGTAATGTATGGATGTGAGAATTGGACTATAAAGAAAGCTGAGCGCCAAAGAATTGATGCTTTTGAACTGTGGTGTTGGGGAAGACTCTTGAGAGTCCCTTGGATTGCAAGGAGATCCAACCAGTGTCTCCTAAAGGAAATCCGTCATGGGTGTTCATTGGAAGGACTGATGTTGAAGCTGAAACTCCAATACTTTGGTCACCTCATGCAAAGATCTGACTCATTTGAAAAGACCCTGATGCTTGGAAAGATTGAAGGTGAGAGGAGAAGGGGATGACAGAGGATCAGACGGTTAGATGGACATGAGTTTGAGTAAACCCCAGGAGTTGGTGATGGACAGGGAGGCCTGGTGTGCTGCAGTCCTTGGGATCTCAAAGACTCGGACATGACTGAGTGACTAAACTGACTGAACCGAGGTGATAAAGTGGCTTCCCTGGTGGCCCAGGCGGTGAGGAATCCATCTGCAATACAGGAGACACAGGTTCAGTCCCTGCGTTTGGAAGATCCTCTGAAGAAGGGAATGGCAACCCACTCTATGGTTCTGGCCTGGAGAATCTGATGGACAGAGGAACCTGGTGGGCTACACTCCATAAGGTTGCAAAGAGTAGGACACTACTGAGCGACTAACACACACACAGACACACACACACACACATGTGATAAAAATGCCCCTAAGAAACTTCACATGAACAAAACTACATTCTAAGACTTAGGGAAAAAAGAAAAAGGACCTGAGATTTGTAATAGGCATGTCACTTGTGTGCAGTAGGATGTTCCATGGTAGAGATCTTCCAGATAGCTGTGTGTCATTATTCTAGCTCAGATCAGTCACCTGGATGACAAGAGTGACACGAACCACAGCTCACCGTGCAGACCTGGAAGCTCACAGTCCATCAGGCTGGGAGGACAGAGAGAGTGAATACGTGTGAAGCCCTGAGAACGGGTCCCGGCGTGCTGTGAGTAACCGTGCCCTCCTGCTCTACAGCTCGGGGATGAAAGGGGCTCTCCTGGTGTTTTTCTATTCCATCACCTCTCTCTGTTGTCACAGCCCATTCTGCCCATCCTGCGTGGGCAGGTGCCATCATCCTGAGCCCTGGTCCTCCCCGCCTTCCACCCTGAGCTGAGTTCACTCTCCTTGCTCACAGCCTCCTTCGCCAAGCAGGAGAGACTCGAGCCTGCCAGCCCCCTGCCCCAGGAAGCAGACAAGGACACTGCTCCGCCACCATGAACTGCACGACACGGGGCCAGTTACCTGACTTGGGTCTCAGTTCCCTTCTCTGTGAATGGAGGGGAAGCATCACCTTCCAGGGGTGATGTGAGGTGCAGTGTCAGGCATCTGAGTGCCGTGTAATCCTCTGCTGCTTCTACTATGAGTAGTATTATTGTCACAGAAATTTTCTTAGCTTCTCCAGGGGCCAGCTCCTCACTGTTGTTGCTGCCGACATGACTGACGTGACCTGGCCCACGTTCATTCATCTGAGTCCACAGATATTTACCGAGTGCTGACTGTGTGCTACGCCCTGGGCATATAGCGATGTGAGAGATGTACAATGACCCTTTTTTTTAAGTTGAAGTGTAGTTGATTTACAATATTATATTGGGTTCAAGTATGCAGTATAATGACTTAGTATTTTTACAGATTATGCTCCATTAAGTGATTACAGATAATGGCTATAATTTCCATCAATACACCCTTCTTGCTTATCTATTTTATATATAGTAGTTCATATCCCTTAATCCCATATCCTTAACGTGCCCCTCCTTCTTCCCTGTCAAGTGGTTTTTTAAAATCTGTTTCTTTGGGATCTTATTGTCTGTACGTGGCATATTGATGCTGGAATGACGTCTACCGCTTAGCAGGCACTTACCCCGTAATTATACGCACCTTTCTCGGTCAGACCCTTACACTGCCCTGAGCACTGAGCCTGACTCTCTATTTCCAGCTAAGGACGCTGAGGTGCGGGGAGGTCAGGTGACTTGCCCACACTACTGAGCTTTGAATGGGGGCTGTTTCACCCCTAAGCTCTCTACCACACTCTGAGGGGCCTTCTTTTGTAGAGCCCACCTCCCTGTTCTCAGGGGCCAACTTCCCTGGGCACAGTGAGACTCCACCTCAATTCTAGCCCTGAGAAACTGAGAATCCTTCGTTAGCATTTAGCCTCAGCCACCAGAAAACCTTTCCTGTGATCGGGAGCATCAGCAGTCCGCTCCTGTCGTGGGCCTATGCGCATTCAGGTTGTCTTTGGAGGTGCTGCATGGAAAATACTAGCCTGTGAGCTCAACAGCTATTCAGAAATGCCCTCCAAAGAGGCACACACATTCCAGGAATTGTTGAGTGTGAAAACGGCAAATGAGGGTCCAGGTTCCAGGCATGGACTTAAGGACAAAGCAAATGCCACATGTATCCCTGAGCCCACAGATAGCTTGGAGTGGGTCATCTGGGAGACTCTCATGAGAAACGAAACCAGAAGATGTTGTTTTTCTGACTTTAGATCCTTTTGGGCACAGAGGAAGAGCATGGGCAGCCAGCCCGGGACCCACATATCACAGGAACCAAGCAGGAGAGGCCCCTGCTCAGCCTTGAAAACGCACTTGCCCTTGTCATGCACAGAAGGCCCAGACCTACTGTCCCTCCCCATTCATTCTTTCAGCCTGCTGGTCCACACCGTGAGCTGAGGGCTATGTACCCAGCACAGCGCAAGGGCCTGTGGGGGACATGCCCACAGTCTTCAGGTAAACTAGCTCTTTGGCCTACTTTTCCAGTCCTTTGTGTGTTGGATTGTCACAGTGGCATCTAACGCAGAATTCTGCAAAATGTAACCCACTGTATTAAAAACATGCCTGCTTTTTAATCCAGCAATTCCAATTTCAGGAATGCAGCTTTAGAAAATCAAGCATGTGGCTATAAGAAGGTCCAGACAGTGTTCCTTTTTTAAATTTTTCATTTGTTTTAATAGCAGCAAAGGACTGGGAACAATAGGCGGATGGTGACCGAATGGCAGGCGCACCGCACAGAGGGTGACATCTGGCTGTTAGAATGGTTCTGTGAAAGCGTATTTGCAGAAGGCAGAGTCCAGTTACGCTATCAAGTGAAAGGAACAGTTGTAAACTATGCCAGGATCATATGGCCTGATCCTGCTTGTGTGTGTGTGTGCGCATGTATACACACACTTCTCTGTCTGAATAGCAATGTCTGCACATGACCTGGCGTCTGGTGTTTCATTGTCCTGACAAGAGCTGTGCAGAGCCCTCTGGGCCACCACTGGAAGAGTGAATCACCACTTCCAAGGCCTAAAGGGACCCTTTCGGAAGGTGTGTGTTGGTGGGGGACTGGGAGTGGGGGGGGTAGCTAATTTCCCTAGATGCTTCCATCCAAGGGAGGCAGTGCGCCGGGTATGACTCCCCTGCACTCACTCCATTCCTCCAGCCCCTATCCTTGTCACCCTCTTGGATCGTGAGTTTGGAAGGAGAAGCTGGGCAGAAATCACTGAAACCCTCTTGGGTCTGCTCTTCCGTGTTGTAAATCTCATGAAACAGGCCATTTGATGGTGAGTGAGATGCCTTATTCCGGGATTCAGTATTTGGAAGGACACGTAGCCAATATAGTTGTGTCTCTCCAATTTCAGTTCACTCTGTGTCAGTGACCTTCTGGTCCCCTCTGCCTTACTCTATACCTTTCTTTATGACTCAGTTGGCTCAGGACTCAGTGAGGCTGTGAGAAAGGGGATATGATTCGCTGGCTGCCCTCAAACCCCTTAAATTCTGGGCCCTCTTTTTAAAATAAGCGACACTTCACTGTCAGGGAGCGAAAGCAAAGAAGAGGTCTCATGCTCTCCCTTTCTCCCTCCCTCTCTTTTCCTTCTTCTGCTTTACATAAGCTTTTTTAAAATATATGCATATGGTTAAGTTATGAAAGAAAATCTTTGTGGGTCAATCCAAATGATTTGGTAGGAGTGCTACGGGAATCTTTAAGGCTTACTGAAGGTTTTCTGTCTACATGAGCCATTGATGCCTATAACAATATACTGAAGGATTTTCTTAAAGAGAATGGGAATTCAGGGATAAACAAATCAAATCCTAGAACAGCTGTGTCAATGTAAATATATAAGACTTTTAGTGTATATGGCTCCATTTGACTAGTAGAAAGAACTTAAGGTTGGTGATTGTGTACACAAATCATCTTCTCTCAGAAATGGACAGAGAGCAGTTCTTTAGAGCGGTTCTCAGGGGGAAATGAGAAGTTTTGAAAAGCAGTTTTGGATCAAAGGCACTTTCAACGTACGCTCATGAGTTAGTGCCCATCCAAACTTCTGTGGGTACCTACAATTCCAGCTTCTCCAAGCCAGGCAGCAGCTTTGTCCTAAGTTTATACTTAGGTTTGTCCAAGCTTCACAAAGCGTAATAATCTAATGCAGTCCCTCTTCCTAAAGCCAAACAGTTATTTTTGGAGACTGTGTAGAAAATAGGTACCTACAACCTGCTGGGCTCTGCCACCCATTGCATTATCCTATTGCAATTAACGACTATCACGAAGAACCTTCTGTTAATTCCTCACTTGAATTCCAGCATCAAGACAAAAACATAAGTGAGTGAAAAGTTTTCTCATGCTGTAATCAGCAGGTGAAAACTTGTTTATATAAATCCTTCTTTGTCTCTTGTAACAGTCTTTATTTTAAAATCTGTTTTGTCTGATATAAAAGCCATTCATTTACTCCAGCTTTCTTTTGATTCCATTTGCTTGGAATACCTTTCACCATCCCCTCACTTTCAGTTTGCATGTGTCCCTAGATCTGAAGCAGGTCTCTTGTAGCCAGCACGTCCATGGGTCTTGCTTTTGTTTCCGTTCAGCCAGAATGTATCTTTTGATTGGAGCATTTAATCCATTGACATATAGGGTAGTTATTGCTAAGTCTGTTCTTATTGGCACATTTTGTTAATTGTTTTGGCTTTGTTTTTGTAGGGGTTTTTTCTCTCCCTCATCTTTTGTTCTCTTGTGATTTAATGACTCATTTTAGTGTTGCGTTTGGATCCCGTTTTCTTTTGTCTGTCATAGATATTTGGTTTTTTGCTACCATGAGGTTTTGATACGGCAGTCTATATAGAAACAAGATTGTTTTAAATTGGTGACCTTTTCATTTCAAATGCCTTTCCAATATCCTGCCTTTGTGCTCACCTCGTCTCACAGTTGCTAGTTTTGGTGTCATATTTGCGTGCAGGTCATTTTCTACCCCTGCTGTTTGCTTGCGTTTTTCTGGTGAACTTTTTCATTCCTAATTTTCTTGTTTCTAGTCGTGGCCTTTTCTTTTGAACCTAGAGAATTTCCTCTACTATTTATTGTAAAGCTGGCCTAGTGGTGCTGAATTCTCTTGGCTTTTGTTTGTCTATAAAAGTTTTGATTTTTTCCATCGAATCTGAATGAGAGCCTTGCTGGGTAGAGCATCCTTGGTCTTAGGTTATTCCCTTTCATTACTTTAAATGTATTGGGCCGCTCCCTCTGGCCTGCAGAGTTGCTGCTGAGAAATCAGCTAATACATTATGGAAGTTGCCTTGTATATTATTTGTTGCCTTTCCTTTGTTGCTTTTAATATTTTTTTCTTCCTCTTTAATTTTTGTCAGCATGATTACTATGTGTTTTGGCACATTCCTCCTTGAGTTTATCCTGCCTGGGACTCTCTGTGCTTCCTGGACTTGGGTGACTGACTGTTCCCTTTCCTGTATTAGGGATGTTTTCAGCTGTTGTCCCCTCACATTTTTCTCAGGTCCATTCTCTCCTCTCCTTCTGGGACCCCTCCATCTGGCTACTTAACATGTTAAAACCAACTTTGATACTTTGATAGTTTGTCTCCCAACCCCGGGGCCTCTCGCAGGCTTCCCCAGCTCTCCATTCTCTAAACAATGCCTCAGGGTGACCTTGGAATCACCTTCAACGTTTCTCCTCCATCTCATGTTTCAGTTCTATCTTCAAATATATCAAGACCCCATCTCACCTCACCAGCTCTGATACCCTCCTGGTCCAAATAACTATTATCTCTATTGTGGTAGCCTCATCCCTGTCCCCTGCTCCTACCATTTCCCGCCTGTATTTTAACCTACGGTTAACTCAGATGGTGTGACTCCAGTGGCCCAGTAGTGACACTCCAGCCCTCGCATGGGGTGCCATCGGGGAACAGCCTGATCCTCACCCTGGCTGTCAGGGCCCTGCACCATCAGGCTGTGTGACCGCCATGTCTCACCTCCTACCCCCCATCTACACTGTCAGTCTCTTCTAGCCACATCGACCTCCCTTCTGTTCCTGGGACGTGCCCGGCACGCTCCCACCCAGGGCTTTTGCATGTGCTGTTCCCTCTGCTGGAACACCCTTCTGCGGGGTCTCCAGATGGCTTAGTTCTTTGTCTCCTTCAGGTTCTTGCTTTCAAGCTCTCCATGATCACCCTCATCTAAAATTTCTGCCTGCCCAACACTCCCAGGTAGCGCTAGTGGCACAGAACCCACCTGCCAATGCAGAAGACGTAAGAGATCCCTGGGCCAGGAAGATCCCCTGGAGGAGGGCATGGCAGCCCACCCCAGTATTCTTGCCTGGAGAATCCCATGGACAGAGGAGCCTGGCGGGTTACAGTCCGTGAGGTCACAGAGAGTTGGACACAACTGAAGTGACTTATTACGCAGCACTCCCAAAACCCTTTCCCCTGTTGCGATATTTTCATGTCTTTTATCTCCACATGCTGTACTATTTTTCTTATTTGTTTATTGTCTGTCTGCCCCAATTAGAACGTTAGCTGGACAAGGGCAGAGATGTTTGTTCTCTCACTGCTGTTTCCCCAGCACCTGGAAGAGTGTCTAGCACATCATAAGCATTCAGTTGATATCTGTTCAATGAGTGAATGAATCTAAAAGGTAGGTGACTGAGATAGGCTTCGTTTATGAGAAAAATAAAAGAAGTATGATTTGCTATGCAGCAAAATGTTATGGAGAAGTTCACACCAACACACAGAAAAAAAAAATTAGGCTGCCTTGACACTAGAGCACTATAGTGATTTTCTCTGAATGAGGGGCTGCAAATAAGTCTCTATCTTTCTCTCTTTCCCACCGTTGTTTTTAATAATCTACAATTATTGTTTGTGTAATGAGGTAAAAGTAGAAGAATAGTTTTTTGAAAAGTGGGCCTTGCTATAAATTATAAGATGCTCAGAGGTGAGGATTGTGTGCGGGCATGTGTGCATTTCTGTGTTCTTCAAATAGAGACTTTCTGCAGGCTGAGATGCTCTGCCTCTGGCAGGACGGCTAGATTTCTACTCATCATGTGCTGTTTATACACAACAGCTGTTGCCCCAGAGTGTTGGGACTAGTGCATCAGTCAGGCTGACCTAACCAAGAAAGGAAGACGCACAATAACTCAGACAACCAGTGGCTGCCTTGCTTGGGTCCCTGGCTAGCATGGCCCCATGAGTAACCAATCATAAGTTTCATTGGGCTCTGTGGCTGACAAAGCATTTTCAAACTCATCCTGTTACTCAATCTATTTTTTTAAATCAATTATTTTTGGCTGCACTGGGTCTCCGTTGCCCTGTGTGAGCTTTCTCTATTTGCGGCGTGCGTGCTCAGTCACGTGACGTCAGTCATGTCCGACTCTTTGCTTCCGCGTGGACTGTAGCCCGCCAGGCTCCTCTGTCCATGGGATTCTCCAGGCAAGAATACTGGGGTGGGTTTCCATGTCCTCCTCCAGGGGATCTTCCCGACCCAGGGATCGAACTCAGGTCTCCAGCGTCTCCTGTGTCACAGGTGGATCCTTCACCGCTGAGCGGATAGGAAGCGGGGGCTACTCTCTAGTTGTGGCGTGGACGCTTCTCACTGTGGTGGCTTCTCTTGTTGTGGAGAAGGGCGTAGGTTCAGAAGTTTCAGCTTATGGGCTCTAGGGTGCACGGGCTCAAGTAGTTGTGGTGCACGAACTTAGCTGCCGTGTGATATGTGGAATCTTCTTGGACCAGGGATAGAACCCTTGTCCCCTGCATTGCAAGGCAGATTCTTAACCACTGGACCATGAGGGAAGTCCATTACTTGATCTTTGTAACAGCTTTCTATGTTATCTGTCATTTCCTTCCCCCAGGCGGCTTAGAGAGTTTAAGTATTTGTCCAAGATCTCATAGGTGGCTTCTCCCACAAACTGCCTGGAAGTTACAGACAGGGGTTGGTCAGCAGACTTGTCTAAAAGGTGTAGCACTAGGGATGAGCCGATTACAGCTAAACCCTGGCTGTGCTTAGAGGAAATGGGAGTGCAGAAGTGCAGTAGGATTTGTTTTGGAAAGGAGATACAGTGACTCTGTTATCCTAGCAGCATGGGTGTGTTTCCTGGGTGTGGGGAAGACCTTTGTTTGGGAAAAAAAAAAAAAAAGACCTTAATACATGCTTGGGGTAAAATGTGAGGTCTTTGTATTGAAACCACTCTGCTGTGCAAAAAAAAAAAAAAAACCCAAAATGTGGGTGACATTTTTTAACCTCTAGGAGAGTGTGGGAGAGTATAAAGGAGAGAGGAAGAAGGAGCAGGGGAAAGGGCAACATGGAGAGAGGTGGGAGGGAGCGGGGCAGTGTCCATGCCCGGGGCCAGAGGCTGTGTGAAGATCAGAGATGCTCTGCTGCTGGATTTTGAAGTTGTGCTGTGATAGAAATCGGTTCTCCCCTTACAGCCCTTTCACTCCTGTAATAGTCGACAAATTCTGCTCAGCTCACAGATACTCCGTGTGAGAGAGAACCCTTATATCCTTGATGAGAGTTGTGGCATGAAGCAGCACAGAGTAAGGACTGCACGCAGGAGCAAAAGGCAGGGCAGGGCGGGGCAGGGCAGGGCCGGGGGAGACAGAAGGAGCCACGAGCACGCCGGCCCTAAGGATGCGCAGCGATCATGGGGGAGGCCCCCGGTTTCTGAAGGTCATCAATCTGATGACTCAAGCTGGCTTTACCCAGATCTCCACCAGGTGGGGAGAGGTAGCTAACAATCATAGTTACATCCAAAAAGAAAATACTAGGGTTGACGTTTAGTAAAAATTTATTTTCCCCTCTAATTAAGTTCCTTTGCTTGAGTCAAAAGGCAAGAATTAACAAGGGCAAAGAACAGCAGACTTGTTCCCTGCCCCGTTTCCCAGCTTTCTTGGGAATAAGGCTTAATGGACACTTTTCTTTAATAGACAGTGTCACGTCGTTACTCATACAAAAGGTCTGTTTACCAGGACGGATTTTCAGATTCCAAAGAACCTGAAGAATGCAGCACAGCTAAGTAACATTCAGGTTTATCCATCAGTCCCCTATGAGTTTGTTCAACTTGGGTCAGTTTCCCTATTTGTTCCTATAGATTGGTAACTGCCGGCATTGGACATAAGCTGGGATTTCCTGTTGTAAACCTTTTGCTCTGCCTAGGGCTGGGCTCAGGCGCAAGGTGACGCATAGCTCTGACTGTATCAGAAGGAACACAAGGGCCATCCTTGTGGATGAAGCATTCCCATGAGGCAAGCCCAGAGACATCCTCCCCTATCCTTTCTCATTTCACCCTGTCCTCATCATCATTCCTCTCCAGGAGTCTGTAAGAAGGGTCTGTGCCCAGGTCAGTCAGGATCTGTTTTCCAAGAGGCACCCTGGGACCACAGTGGGGACACGCAGTCACAGTCGTCCTCTGACGGCACCCTACAACAACTGTGATAAGAAGCCACTGTCTCCAAGTCTTGCTGCCCATCCTCTAGGGCAGGAGCCTGAGGCATCTCAGTGTAGGGCTGCTTTGGAGAGGAAGACACCAGGCAAGCTGACCCGCCACCTTGGCCAGTGAAACCTGCTTTGCTTCCACCGTAATCAGCGCATCGGAAGAGCAGCCTCAGGCAGGTGCCCAGAATTGGGGGGGAATTTCCCTCAAGAGGAGAGCCCTCTGACCAGCCAATACCATATCTCCCTCCACTCATCTTCAGAGCTGCCTTTCTCAGCGCAAATCCATGAGCTGGCAGGTGAGTTTGACCATCTGTCACTAGGGGTTTTGATTCCTTTCCATCAGTCCCCCAAAGCCTTATTCAGTGATTTCAGTCTTAGAAAGCATTTGAATGTCCATCCATGCATTAATTCACTGGGCACTGAATTGCCTGATATTATGAGGCACATGGTGAAGCTGGTGGGCTGGGGACAGAGAAGAAGGCTACGCTGCCCACCAGAGGCTTTGGGGCTGCTAGAGGGCAGAGGACATTGAACAGGCCCGTGTGAGGAGACAGGAGGGGCTCTGACGGTTGTAGCCTGGGGTCTGTGTGTCTGAGGACAGGATGTCCTCCACTCCGTGTGCCCCTCTTCCCTCTGTTCCTCTCCACTTCTCTCTCTCCCCATCTCCCTTATTTCCCTTTCCCTTCCCCTCTGTCACCCGGGGACAACCTGTCCCCTTGCTCCAATCTTCCCTCCATTCACATGCAAAATTTTGTCCCTCCTCCAATTCTCTTTTCTTACCCCACCCCTATCTTTCCCACACATCAGCCAGTCTCTCCAAACCAATGGAAATTCTCCCCAATCGGGCAAGGAGGAAGCACATCCATCCCCCAAAACATAAGGAACAGAACCAGCGTGGAGAATCAGAATCATGTCAGACATCTCCCAGGGGAGAGAAAAAGGCCACAGATGATAACAAAAATGTTGCTCGCTGCCATGACAACCACAGCCATTCAGCAACAGTCAAGGGTGTGGAGGCAACAAAATCAACTGCATGTTTATTTCCCCAGCACAGCCAGGCTCTCTAAAGCAGGAGGAAGCCAAGAAGGGGATGCCTTCGGTCCTCTGCCCATCACCTGCCAGAGAACCAGGATACTTGGTGGCAGTTGGCTTATCTTTCCCCAAACAGCCATCTGTTGTGACATCACTGTCAGCTGAGCCTGACTCTTCACTAGTATCAGCCAGCTTCAGAGTGTGCCGTGTGCCCAGGTGAGGAGGCTCAATCCCAGGCTGGCTGAGTGGCCCCCGTCTTGGGCCACAGGCAGAGCCATGGCCAGCATCGATGGGGTGGCTGCAGGACCCAGAAGGCTCAGTGCCAACAAGATTATGTCTGTGGAAGGTGGGAGGTGGAGCCCCACCCAACAAAACAGGAAGCAGCATTGTTATGAAAAATAAAACCTAACAGTGAGAAACAGAGTAATCAATAGGGACCCTGTCCCTGGCCTCAGCCCACATCACACAACTGAAGATTTAAAGGGCCAGGTAAGAAAAGGCCGTGAGGGGATCACTTAGCATTTCTGTCCCAGTGAAAGTGTTAATCGCTCAGCTGAGTCTGACTTGTTACGACCCTATGGACTGTAGCCCGCCAGGCTCCTCTGCCCATGGGATCCTCCATGCAAGAATACTGGAGTGGGTTGCCATTCCCTTCTCCAGGGGATCTTCCTGACCCAGGGATGGAACCTGGGTCTCCCGCACTGTGGGCAGATTCTTTACTGTCTGAGCCACCAGGGAAGCCCTTTTCTGTCCCAAGTCTTTAATAAATATGGACACGAATGTCCTTAAGCTGTATTGTGAGCTGGGCCAGCCAGACAGAGGCAGACTGCTTTTCAGGGGTGGGGACTGCCCTTTCCAGGAAGCTGCCACCTGCTCTGAGGGCATCGGCAGGTGCCAGCAGCACCCAAGGGCCCTGGGCCTCTGATCTCCAGTTGCTTCTGCACTGTTAGGACAGAAGAGACTGAAGCCACCTGGGCCCTCTCTCCATGCTCTGTTCCTCTCCATCACCCTAGGGATCGTGTAGCTTTCAAGGGTCTCTGCACTGAAATAATATTACCGAGTGCCAGGCATCTCAAATTGTGTGAGGTATTAGTGGAAGTATAACAATACTGCCTGCCATCAGGAAACACCTTTAAAAGAGGCCATGTGTGCTGGACACTGGGGAAGGTGGAACGAGGTGGTGGAGACGGGTCACACTGCTGCTGCCCGTCCTATTAAATATGTCATGGGTTCAGAGCCACGTGGGCGTTTGTGAATCCCATTCCTCTATTGGCTAAATGGAGCTCGATTTGTGTGTGGATCAAAGAAAAGCTACTTATCCCTACTGGATATCTCCTAATTCACCAGCACTGTTCAGCAGGGAAAGGTGAAACAAAGGCTGAGTTCATTCACAGACAGGCGCTTCAGAGCCCAAACATCAAGGAGATAGCTCAAAACTTCAGAAAACAGTTCTGACTAAGTTTTCCAACATTTTATATTTTCAAAAATCACAGGAAAAGGATGAACTATCCAAAAAGAACAAATTTCACTTTAATTTTTGTTTAAATGCCTCAAAGCAGGAAAAAAAAAATCCAGAGTTCTGTCTCTTTTCCCACAGCTGGCAGCTGGGCTGGGAGCCCCTTGTATTCTCATCTTTTCCCACCTTGTGGTGAAGCTCTGCCTTCCAAACAGATGAGGGAGGAGACTAATCAATACGACAGCTGCTCAGTGCTTCAGCATAAGAGAAGGTGAACGTTTATATCCAAACATCTTAAATTTACCACACCACCACATGGGTCCACAAACAAACAAAACAAAAATTGGCTTTAAAACAAATGCCATTAGAAAACAGTTTCTTTAAATTTTATACATACACCTACCATATGTTCTATCCCTAGGTACTTATCCAAGAAAAAAGAAAACACATGTCCATGTAAAGACTCTTACATAAATGTTCATAACTGCTTTATGTGTGATAGCCACAATTGAAACAACCCAAATGCCCATCAATAATGAATAAATGAATGTGGTATAAGTGAATAGCCAAACAGATTGTGGTATATCCACACACTGGAATATTACTTGGCAACGAACAAGGAGAAACTAGTGATGTAAACAAGAAGATGCATGAGTCAAAATAATTATGCTGATTGAATGAAGCCAGACAAAAAGGAATTTATATAAAACTTTAGAAAATGAAAACTAATCTCTTTTAAGGAAAAGCAGATCAGTGGTTGCCTGGGAGGAAAGGTCTGGGGAACAGGTGATGGATATGTTTGTTGTCTTCAATGTGGTGATGGTTTCATATGTCAAGACTTGCCCATTTTATACTTTAAATGTTTGCGATTTATTGTATCAATTATGCTTCAGTAAAGCCATTTAAAAAGTTAAAGAAAACATATGCCATATCAGTCACAGGGATTAGATATATACCCTTGCCTTAAATAACTAGAAAACCAGAAAAAGTATATGAAACAACCATGTACCACATTGTACAAAGTCAAGGCGAGACTGTGAAGGGAAGCTAGCAAGGTGCCTCCTGTGATGGCACCAGCTCATTGTCTGGAGAGAACGCAAATGAAGCTGATGGGCTTGTGGACCTGAGACAGAATTCAGAGTTGCTGGAGACCAAGGACGTTCACATTTTCAGGGCAGTGTGCCAGAGAGAAGGGAGTTCTACACAGGGAGAAAAACTCCATTGTCTGGTTAGAAACCTTGTCTTTGATCTCTGATCATTGACTGCCTGTGGAAAAATTCCTTGAGGCAAGAAAAAGAACCATCTAAAAGGAGCAGATGGATCAGTTTCTGGAGTTTTTACAGGGCTGCAAATCGTTGGCATTCTCACCAGCCAAAGTGCAGACCCTGTATCACATGGGTGGTGTCCTCAGAAGGGTATTCCCTTAATCACAGTGCTAAATTAGTCCTCGACTAAATGTTATTCTGGACAAAGTTGAAACTCAAGCCCTGAAAAGATTAAACTGTTTCCAAGTAACTGTGAGCCAGAGCAAAGTCCAATACTCTCTCCAGGAATCAAACAAAATCTAATACTTAATACTGTAAAATGTCCATTACCTAGCATCCAATAGAAAGTCACCAGGCGTGCCAAACAGCAGGAAAATATGACTTGTAACTGGGAGGAAAAAAATAGAAATATGCCCAGAAATGGCAGAGATGATGAAACTGGCAGGCAAAGACGTTAAAATCGCTATGATAACTCTTATAAATATATTCTAGGATGTTAAAGGAAACCATGAACTCAATTATGAGAGAAACAGAAGATACCAAAGAAAACTCAAGTGGAACATCTGGAGGTGGAAAACACAATAGCTGAAAAACAAATTGTGAACAAAAATCATCGTCTCATTGTTAGTGGAACTCACTTTGAGCCTGTCAAGCGATCGTTGAATCATCTCTTCCTTGGAGACGCTTCCTTGGCTGGGACAGACTTAGCATTCTGTATTCTCACGGTGCTTCAACCTCTTCTTCCAGGACTTGCCATGGTGGTAGTATTTCCGTTATCACGAGACTACGCGTTGCATGTCTATAAGGTCCATGAGAGCAGGGGCATGTTTTTGCTTACCTCTCTGCCAGTGCCTGGAGCACTGCCAGGCCTCAAGAAAAGCACTCAATAAATATATTTCGAATGAATGAATGAGTGAATGAACTGCTGTCGTCAGCTTTGCCGTGGATTCAGCCAGCAGCTCTTATCTAAAAGCGTCCCCTCTGACTGTTCATCAGCATAGTGACCCTGATTGACCACGAGCTACGAGCCTCACATGGCTCCTAGAAATGTGCTGCCTGCAGGCATGGTTTAGTATGAACAGATGACTCACTGAGTGACCTGAAGTGAGTTGCTTAATGTCTCTGACCTTTGGTTTCCTCAGCTATTGAATGAAGTTGTTGAAACGGATGGTCTCTAAGAACCCCCAGCTCTGATGTTCCAGGACGCAGTTATGATCCAGTCTCCAGAAACGCTCCTCCTCCCTGCAGGGTCCTCAACCTCCTTGTCCCTGTGCCCTTGAATGTGCTCTCTCTGCCTTGAATTGTGGCTTCTGTGTAACCACCATGCAGAGAATAGTGTGTGATTTCTGAAGCTGAGTCATGAAAGGCACTATGGACTCTGCTTTGGCCTCTTGGATCTCCAGCCACCACGTCAGAAGAACACTCAATCAGCCCTTGGGGAGAGGTCCTCATGGCGAGGAGCTAAGGCCTCCCGCCAACGGCCAGGTGAACAAAGCATCTCGGGGCCAGACCCTCCAGCTCCAGTCAGACGCTCACTTGACTGCAGCCCAGGCCACGTATGACCTTCACTTAATGGGAGATCAGAGCTGGAGCCACCCAGCCAGACTACTCTTGAATTCCTGAGCCACAGGACCCGACAGTCAGCCAGCTCAGTTCACTTGCTCAGTCATGTCCAACTCTTTGCGACCCCATGGACTGCAGCACCCCAGGCTTCCCTGCCCACCACCAACTCCCGGAGCTTACTCAAACTCATGTGCATTGAGTCAGTGAGAGGTACTAATTGTTGACGCTGTTGTTTTTGTTTTTTTGGTTTTTTTTTAGGGGATAAATATTTGCCATTTACTTATCTGACTGAAGACTTACCTTGGATATGTAACTTGTGGCCATAAATTGATAAAGATACCAACAATCCACCAGGGAAAATGGGCAAAAGATTTGACCAAGCACTTCCCAAAAAAAGATAACCACCCTTGGAGCAGCAAATGGCAACCCACCCCAGTATTCTTGCCTGGGAAATCCCAAGGACAGAGGATCCTGGGGAACTACAGTCCGTGGAGTCACAAAGGGTCAGACACGACTTAGTGACTAAACAACAGCCACATGGACTTGTCAGTTTCTGTTATGTAAGTACGGTAAGAAGCTAAATAATTAAAAGCATTATTTGTGATTTTAAAAAAAAAGATAACCAAATGGGAATAAGTATATGAAATGGTGCCCTAACTTCACCACCCATGAGACAAAGGCAAGGCAAAACCACAGTGGCTAAAATCAAAACCCTGACAACGTGCAGTGTTTTAAACCACTAAGTTTTGGGGTGATTTATCATGCAGCAGTAGGGAGCTAGTATACTGGAGCGGTCTCTCCCTCGCTCTTTCATTACTCCTGCCGTGGAGAAAAACGCTAACTCAGTCTCCAAAACAGACATCGCTGCCAATTTGGAGACCAAGCTGGGGGCTTGGAATCTTGATCAAAAATCTCCAGGGATACACAAGCCCCTCTTCCCTTCACTGGCCCCAGCAGGTCTGATGCCACCTGGTCTCTACTACGCTCTCCCCACTCTTCTCCTTCTTTTTCTTTCACCAGCAGTTTTGCTCTCAGTTTCAACCGTTTCACTCCCATCCTGCTTCTGATTTTCTGGGTGACCTTGGGATACAGGTCCTGCTCTCCTGAATGACTTTTCCAACTTCCATAATCCTTTGAATATCCTCAGAGTCCCTGTGGGCACACAGCAGGTGTTGACCAAGTATTATTTACTGCCTTGGTCTAGGTCCTCTGGAAAGCTGACCCTGAGCAAGGATTAAGGTTCTAATGATTTGGCTAGAAGGTCCAAGTCTGGGGGATGGAGGTGAGGGAAACAAACGGGACAAAAAGCAGTGCAATGCCATCTGGCACGTTACTGTGGGGGTTTTGTTTCACTGTGAGTTCCCCCTGAGCTTCCAGGGGACGCCAGGTTTACACATCCCAGAGCTTGTCCAGAAAGGCTGCAAGGAGTCACGCTCCAGGGCCGTTTATGGGAGAATGGAAGATGGAGGAAGGTATCTGCCCTGCTTCTGCTTCTACCTCCCAGGTTAACATTCACCCCCAAGGGGAGTTAGCTCCCTAGCATTCTCCAGCCCCTGATGGCCGCCCAGGAAGCCAGACTCCATGCCTTTGGTGAGGAATTTAGTCTGGGTGTCCAGGGGCAAGTGCGACATCAGGTGAGAGAGGGAACCGTCACTGAGGCACCTGTGAGGACGCACAGGACGTGTGTCGCATACAGGTGGCTTCTTGGCCCCGTTTCTGGCTCCTTAGATACTAGCTTGTCGGCACAGCTGTAGGAAGGCCTGGCTTCCTCTTCTGACTGCATCGGTTCCTCCAGTGTGTGATGTGGGTGGAGATAGAGTGAGGCTGCATATTAATGGGAACTGACCCTTGCAGGCTTCAAGACAGATGGACACACTCAAATCCTGGTGCTCTAAAATGCAGGGCTTTGTGCAGCCAGCTGGAGGGAAGATCTTGTCCCTCAGCCGAGTGGGGTCTCCAAAACAGTAACACCCAGTGGTTTAGAAAATGCAGTTTAATGGAGCAGAACTGGAGTTTTTGAGCAGTCACTGGGCTGTTTTAGACAAAATTCAAAGGCCCTAAGGCAGTTTTTTTTTTTTTTTTTCTAGAAAGACAGGTGTTTCCTCCCAAGAGTTCTTTAGACTTCTTAGAAGCAACCCCAGGGAATGGGTTGCAAGCAGTCGGTGGAGGCCTCCATGATCCCTCAGAATCCCAGTGTGCTAAGAGGGCAGTCCACTCTCATTAACAGATGAGGATGGATGGTTGGGTGGGTGATGGATGGATGGATGGATGGATGGATGGATGGATGGGTGGGTGGATGGGTGGGTGGATGAACTGATCAGTTTTGTAAAAACCCGAGGTGTTGTCCAGGCATCTAACACCCTTAAATGCCCATTTCCTAGAGGCAATCAAGGAAGTCACAGCTGTGGGGTTTTACCTTCTGAGTCTCTCCAACATGCATTTTTCCTGTCCCTGACACAGCCACCCTCTCCGATCCCCTAGCCTTCTGGCTTGTTATCAGCTCCATGCTGTCTCTTTGCATTAGAGTGACAAGAAGCAGCACAGAGCTGCCAACAGGAGTCTGGAGCTGTAATTTGCACTGACATTCACTGGTGTTATCCACTTAGTGCCTGGTAAGCCAAATAGGAGATTTGTCTGATTTTGATCCCAGGAAGAGAAATGACAGCCCTGCCCCGCTCCTGCCTCTCAAAGCCAAGCGCCGGGCCAGTCCTCAGCCTGAGTCCTGGCTGACAACACCCACCTTCATGATGCGGTATCATTTTCCTTTCCTCCGGCTGCAACTGCCTTTCAGACCTGACATCTGGCAAAACACTGGAAGGGGAGCTGTGGCCTGGGGGTGGGAGGAGGCTATGCCATCCTCTCAGCTGCTGACAGTACTGACTACAGGTGGCCACAGGGCCTCAGAGGATGCTCTGGGGAGTCTCAGTGCCTCTGGGAAGTCAGGCCCCAGCTGAAAATACTCCAACAGCCCTTCTTCTGCCTCCCCCTCCACCCTTAAACTCCTGGCTGTAAGAGAAATGAGGCTGAATGAGACGTTTGTGAGAGGAGCACCAAGGAATCAGCCTGTGGTGCAGCCCTCTACATAATTTGCAAAATGAAGATGTGGGGCCCCTCGTTCAAAAAAGCAGGAAAAGTGTCGTTGGAGGTCCTAAAATACAAAGCCTTTTACCTTTCTTTGGTGGTCTCTCTCTGATCTGTCATCGTGATTTTATTTGCGATGTTATGCTGTCCCAAGTATATATACATGCATATTATTTATTAATATTAGCCTGACTTTACCGTTCATCTTTAGATTACACCGTGACGGTTCTAAATGCACACAGAACTGTTAACTTTGATGCAGCACCACCAAGGTGAGGTAGTTAGTATTTCATAAATGCACATGCATCTCTAGTTCATCTCTTCCAGAACAATGGAAATGCTCCGTCAGACTCTTATTTTTTAATTTCACTTCTCCATACGCAGACGTTTTACCAATGCTCTCTGTCCTCATCTTGCTGAAGGGAAAAGAGACTGTGGTTGCCCTTTCTTTCTATGTCCTCATTTCCAGTGTAAACAGTCAATACAGGGAAGTAGCATGAGAATGTGGCTGAGTTCCTCGGCCTTTTTTAGACACAGTCGCCTTCTTTTTGCGTTTAAGGCAAGTTGAAGCGTGCGTACAGTGGTGAAGTGAGGTCCAAAGCCTCCATGTGCTTGAACTCACTGGATCCTCTTGACAACCCCACATGACAGGTGAGGCACTTACACTTTTCAGAAAAGAATTGGAGGCATTGGGAGGTTAAATGGCTTGCCCAGGGCCTCAGAACCTGCCCCTGGGAGAGCTGGGATGCCGGCCTAAGCAGTCTGGCCCTGGAGTCCTAGCCCTGCCCACTAGGCTCACCTGCTGCTCAGGACAAATCAGGAGAAGACCTGGGGGAGTTGTACCCCTCTTCTCCCCGCTGTGTCTTTATTTGGGTCTATATATCAGGGCTGGAGTGGGCAGAGCGTCTGTCCATTCCAGTGGGAATCCATCCATAACATCACTTCCTTCAAAAGTTACCTTTGCTTGAGCCCAGATAAAGGGCTTAACTGACATTTTAAAGATGATGAGGGGGGTGAAGTTCAGCCTTAGAGTCTGCTGGGGCCAAATGAGTTGGGGGAGGGCAGCTGGGGTTCTGAAGAAGCCCCTTCCTCTCAGCTGTTGTTGGGTTTGGGGGTGGGAGTTTGCATGGGAACCAGGCAGTGAAGCCCCAGCTTGGTTTTCCTTGTCCCTTAATGAAAGGTACGCACGTGCACACATGCATGTGCACACACACCATGACCCAGCTCTGCCTCCAGGGCACGTTCTTAGACACCACGTCTCCTTTTCCCCAGTGTGACTCAGAAGTGGTTCCCACCCCCGCCTGGAAAGGCGTTGCCTGCAGGTTCACCGGGTCAAAGGAAAAGCCGGAGCGCTGGGCTGCAAGCGTCAGGGGGAGTAAGGGTGCCTGGGAGGAGGGAAGTGACGACTCCTTGTGGGGCTTGTGTCAGTAGGGGAGGCCAGGGGCCGTGGAGCAGAATGAAAGGTCGGGGATCTCACATCGGGGATGAGCAGGATCCGATCAGCACTTGACCCACGGTCCCTGGAAGCTGGAGGGAACCCTGTGATGCTCAGCAGTTTTACAGCGGCCCTAAAGGGTTCATCAGCATCCAGCCGTCTAATCCTGTCCAGTCATCTTTATGACCTCGTTATAGCAAAGCTAGTTACCTTTGCCCCAAGTAGCGTGTGCCCTCAGGTTAGCCATCCAAACTGGGTTATGTCAGATGAGAGCTGAGCCTCCCTGCTGTTAGCATGCAGGTTATGGGACAGAAAGCCCCAGTCCCTCCTACCATGAAGACATCTGCATCTGGTGCATTGATACAGTTTGAGAGTCCTGCAGACACAAACGTCAACATCCCATCATTTAGGAACTAAAGACAAAAAGTGCAGTCATCCCTCAGGATCCGTGAGCAGTTAAGGTTCCAGGGCCCCCTGGGACATCAAACTCTGTGGATGTTCAAGTCCGTTCTGTACAGTGACAGAGAACGAAGGTCCTCCACGCCCGAGGCCGTTGCGGCCCCTGAATCCAGGGTGGTGGAACCTGCTGTCCAGACGACCAATGGGACAGGGTAACTGGATACCGACTCCTACAGATTGGAGCCTGGACTTAGAGAAACGACATCAGTGCAGGAAAGCTCTGGCTTAAAGTGATGTTTATACAATTTTCACAGCAGTTTCTTTCCACTGTGGGTTTTCTTTTTTCCCCAGAAAGCAGAAGGCATTCTCTGCTTTTCTCCATCTTTGCTGTGGTCCAGTGCCTTGAGGGGAATCTTACTGACCAGCAACAGAGCGGGGCAGGGAGAGCTCTCTTCCCTCTCCTGTGTCCTTTTTTGAGTTGTAACACTCTATTCCTCTCTGGACGTATTGTTTGGAGAACATCAGGCCTGTTATCTGACGCCTGACGCAAATGTCATACAACGTTGTTAATGTCACAGGACTGACAAAAGATGACGAGGGAGAGGGCCCCAGCAGATGGACGGGTTTTACGTTTCATCCCCACACAGGCCATTCTTAAAAGCCCAGAGCACATAGCAGCCACTCTGTCAGTGTCTCAAACAAGAATTCCCCCAAGGGCTATTGTAGGTCCTTACTCACTTCTCAGGAAATTTGTTTTTTCCTGGTTCTTTTTTACCCTCCTCAAAAAATGCTTATAGACCCAGAACTGAGGGACAATAATTGTTGCTCCCTTTCAACAGAAAGGTCAAGGTCCTTTGTTACAAAGCCCAGACAGCTTTTATGGCCCAGATAAGGCTGATCTCCTCTGAAGAGCAGTGGAAAGTTAATTCACCCCCTCCCACCCCCTGCCGGCTGTCACGTTTGGCCAATTTGAGTGAGAAAGGGGGGCTCGTGGGTTTGAGCCTATGAAAACACACAATAATGGGCTCTCACTTTTCTTTTTATAGACAGACAAAAGAGACCCCAAAATGTCAGTGCTGGATCTTAAAGAGAAGTTCTGTTAAAAAAAAAAGCGCTATTTTCTCCTTTTGTTATATTATCTTCTGTCAACTGTTTCTTCATAGTTATCAGGTATTATTGTCTCCAGCAAAGATTCTGACACTGAGGATACAGTTATGCTTATAAAAGGTAGGGGAGGGACTTCCCTAGTGGTTTGGTGGTTAAGAATCCACCTCCCAATGCAGGGGATGTGGCTTTGATGCCTGGTCAGGGATCCCACAGGCCGTGGAGCAACTAAGCCTGCGCGCCGCAGCTAGCGACCCTGAATGCTGCAGCTACTGAAGCCTGCACATGTTCTGAAGCCTGTGCTCCACAGTGAGGACCCAGAGCAGCGCCCAGCCCAACAAAAATTGGGGACCTGCTCTCATCTTGGCTTGCAGATTTCCAGGTTTCTTCTGGCTTTAACACAGGAGAGCTGAGTGTGGAATGCCCAGCAGTTGGAGGTTGAGCTCTGGCTGGCTGACCCCCATCCCTGAATTCATCTCCACCAGCCACCAATGAGGTCGAAAGCATCACTTGGCCGTATGGCCACCATGGACCATCCCTTTCAGGTTGTTGTGGGTCGCCATGGAAACAAAGACATCTTGACGTTAAGAATAATTTGCTCCTTAATGGAAACAGTCTCTCTCTAAACGAAGGTTAACTTGGGAACCATCAGAGTCATCCCCAGTTGCTGGCCCCACCACACCCCTGTCCTATTTTCATCTGCTTGCCTGGAGGTCTTAATTTTGATGATGTATGAGGTGTCAGCCAGAAGGCCTTGTGCTCTGCTGCGAAGCACTATAAAAAGGCAGATGTATGACTGTGTCATCCACAAATACCCTAGAAAGTTAAGTGTTAAACCAATGTTAATAATAAATGTTTCCCTCCAAAGTAGGTTACGGCAGCATCACCAAAGCTGTTTAAAATGTAACAAACCAATGAACTCTCAGGGAGCTGAAGGATGCCCACCCCTGCCATGGCCCCTGCAGTGCAGCCAGGAAAGCTGTTAAATGCCAGCTCATCTGGTCTGCTTGCAACCCTTGGATGGAAACTCTCCAAACATCTGAACTTGATCTCTACAAACAGAAGTCCTGGGACCAGAAAGCCCCCAGGGTATGCAGAAATGACTCTGTCAATGTCTTTTTGAGGAAACAGGGCCCTGACCCACCACACTGACTCAGCCTGCCCACCCCCACCATTTTGCTCCTGGGCTCTCTTGATGTAATTGGAAGAAGACGAGAAACACTCTCTTTTCGAGGTCCTCCTGGAAGAGGGCATGGCAATCCACTCCAGTATTCTTGCCTGGAGAAACCCCAAGGACAGAGGAGCCTGGCAGGCTGCAGTCCATAGGGTCGCAAAGAGTTGGACACGACTGAAGTGACTTAGCACACACACACACACACACTCTAAGTCCTGCTCGACCTCCCACCTCTGGGTACTGCGTTGATCATTTAGCAAGCACTGGTCTTGACTTCCTCCTTCTGCAGGGGTTTGCCTGAAGAGAGCCCCCCAGGTGGGGAGCCTGTAAGAAGAACTGCATGCTTATGTGAACTTGGAAGCTTACTTGGCCAGGTCCCATAGTTGTGCTGTCTTTGCTCAAGAAAATTCCAAGCTGAAAGTCTATATTCCAGCCCCTATGGAGGTAAAGTCCTAACCTGGCCCTCATCTTCTCTTGCTCCTCATCCAGTAGTAAGATCGGTGGTTGTCATGCCTCTTGGTGTTTTCTCCTAGAAGGTTCTTCCTGGTCCAAGAAAAAAAGTCAGCACCACTGAGAAGATGAGAGCCAAAATGCTCCAGTGGCAAGCTGGGTTCCCCGGAAGCAGATCCTGAGGGGAGATTCTAGCGAAAGTGACTCATTAGGACGTGTTAAGAAGAACTGCATGCTTATGTGAACTTGGAAGCTTACTTGGCCAGGTCCCATAGTTGTACTGTCTTTGCTCGAGAAAATTCCAAGCTGAAAGTCTATATTCCAGCCCCTATGGAGGTAAAGTCATAACCTGGCCCTCATCTTCTCTTGCTCCTCATCCAGTAGTAAGACCGGTGGTTGTCATACCTCTTGGTGTTTTCTCCTAGAAGGTTCTTCCTGGTCCAAGAAAAAAAGTCAGCACCACAAGGAAGATGAGAGCCAAAATGCTCCAGTGGCAAGCTGGGTTCCCCGGAAGCAGACCTCGAGGGGAGATTCTAGTGAAAGTGACTCATTAGGACGTGTTCCGTAGGGTGGGGAAACAAGCCTGGGAAGGGGAAGAGGACAGACAAGGGCCTGAATATCAGGCCACATCCCTGGAAGGGTAATGCTGGCACAGCCCCTCAGGGGCACTGTGGGTGACACCTAAGTGTCCCCATCAGGGATGAGGGAATTGGAGAGTTGATAGCCCTCTGTCACCGGTTAAAGGGCTGCAGGGGCAGGACATGCAGGGAACATGGCCAAGGCTGTTCCCGTTGCGCGTGGTCCATCCTCTGACACAGATGCAGGTGCTGCTGGGAGCAGAAGCCCCAGGAGAGACCTTGTGCTCAGACACGCTAGACAGGGCCTTCCGGGCTGGTCCAGTGGCTAGGACTCCACGCTCCCAATGCATGGTGTCCAGTTCGATCTCTGGTCAAGGAATGAGATCCCACATGCCACAACAAAGATAGACGATCCTGTGGGCCACAACGAGGACCTGGCTGAGCCAAATAAAATAAATAAATATTTTTCCAAAGCAATCTGGTTGTTTAAAGGGGGGAAAAGTTATATTAAAAAAAGAGAAATGCTAAACAATCTGAGATGTTTACATAGGACCAACAGCTGCTGCCACATGCCCTACACACAGAAAACTAAAGCAAATAAAGGAACTCAAGGTTTACTTCTAGGTTCACGGACTTGTTCGTCACTCATTCAGACATTCAGCAAACATTTATTGAGCACCTGCTATTGTGCCAAAGGCAGGGGACTTTTTAAAAGGAAGGTAGCACCAATTTAGTGCTTAAAGGGCTTGGAGCATAACCGCTGGGGAATATGTACCTAACGGCCACCACCCAGCTCAGGTTCAGATCCCACTAGTCCTAACTTCTGTTCTGGTCTGTTCCACCTGGAAGCAGCTCTCTGTCGAATGACGTAATCCAGGGGCTTCAGGGCTGTGCTGCTTAATGTGAACACAGCACCTGGCCATCCCTGGATGAAAAGCCCAACAGGAGTGTGAGGTATTATTAGCGGTAAAAGTGGCATTCAGCAGCACTAAAATAAATCAGCTGACACCAGAGTTTCGCTCTGCATTTAGGGAAATGTTCTTGGTCTCCAAGCCCCTTTATCTAAGAATCAAAGGCTCCCACTAGTTATAAAACATGCCTGCCCTGGTTTGTTTTAGGTCCTGAGCATTTTCCTGGCATCCTCACATTGGTAAGTCCCCTACTGATTGAAGCAGTGTGGCTGTGTGGGCAGCATTTCAGCTACAGCTCAGGTGGGGTGACTTGAGGTCATGTCCATCTATTGCCCACGACCCACCAGTCATGGTCAGGAGGGAGGGACAAGGGAGGAGCAAGTGGAGACTAACAGCAAAACCTTTTTCATTTGTAGGGTGAAAGAGGAAAAGTGAGAGCAATCACGTCCCTCCATTCCTAGGACCCAAGACTCAAGGATGAAAACAGACCCTGCCAGGTGAAATATAGAGCACAAGGATAAATGATGAATACTTAAAACAGCTTACTTATTTATCTCACTGTGCTGCCTTTCATGTGAGGTCATGGTTCCCCAACCATGTTCCTTGCAGTGGACGCTCAAAGGCTTAACCACTGGACCACCAGAGAAGTCCCTGATGAATACTGTTTAAAGTATAAGAATGTCCTGAATATCTCCTGGGATATATTTATGTTAAAATATTGTTACCTATCTAAGGTGCAGATGAAACTGGGCATCCTGTATTTTTCTTCTCCAGTGTTCGCCAGAAGGAATTTACTCCTTAAATTCCTTATCCAGGTGAGAAATGGAAGACCAGAGATGTCTGGAGTCCATTTCAGGTCTGTGGGAGGTTCAGATCTCTCCAGTTGAGCCATTTATCTAAAGTCATCTAAAATCGGTTTTTAAGATCCTCCCTCAACTGTCCCTAGGGCTGGGAATGTGGACCCAAAACTGTTCTTTAACTGAGATCTTCAGTTACCTAATGCCAAGCAGAAAGGCCCACCTGGAGAGCACAACAGACAAATGCGTTTGTGAGCAGGAAATCTGAAGCAGAGAAATGACCAGGAGAAGGGAATGGCAACCCCACTCCAATAGTTTTGCTTGGGAAATCCCATGGGCAGAGGAGCCTGGCGGGCTACAGTCGACAACAAGGACCTCTTAGCAGAGCTTCCAATTCCAGAATTCATGTGCAATTCCTTGGATATTTAAAATCTGTGATAGGGTTACTGTAAGCTTATGAAGAAATTAAAACAATGCTTTATTTTTTTTAACTACAAGAATGAAAAGCTCATCTAAAATTAATTAAATGCCACGTGTGGGGACTTCCCTGGCAGCATGGTGGTTAAGACTCCGTGCTTCCAATACAGGCAATGCAGGTCCCATCCCTGGTGAGATCCTGCATGCCATGTGGCCTGGCCAAAAATAAACATATTAAAAATGGTTTCCTCAGGGTGTATGCCCAGTAGTGGGATTGTTGGGTCATATGGTAGTTTTATTCCTAGTTCTTTGAGGCACCTCCATACTGTTCTCCATAGTGACTGTATCAATTTATATTCCCACCAACAGTGCAAAAGGGTTCCCTTTTCTCCACACCCTCTTCAGCATTTATTGTTTGTAGATTTTTGATGAGGGCCATTCGGACAGGTGTGAAGTGATACTTCATTGCAGTTTTGATTTGCATGTCTCTAATAACGAGCAGTGCTGAGCATCTTTCCATGTGTTTATTAGCCATCTGTATGTCTTCTTTGGAGAAATGTCTAGTTAGGTCTTCTGCCCACTTTTTGACTGGGTTGTTTGTTTTTCTGGCATTGAGCCGCATGAACTGCTTGTACATTTTGGAGATTAATCCTTTGTCAGTTGTTTCATTAGCTAGTATTTTCTCCCAATCTAAGGGTTGTCTTTGCACTTTGTTTATAGTTTCCTTCACTGTGCAAAAGCTTTTAAGTTTAATTAGGTCCCATTTGTTTATTTTTGTTTCTATTTCCATTATTCTAGGAGGTGGGTCCTAGAGGATCTTTCTGGGGAAAGAGTGTTGAAGAGTGTCCTGCCTATGTTTTCCTCTAAGAGCTTTATAGTTTCTGGTCTTACATTTAGGTCTTTAATTCATTTTGAGTTTATTTTTGTGTATGAAAAAAAAATGCCACATTCAGATTTAAAGCCGTGGAGAAGCTTCACCATCCCCAAGCCTCGGACTCGTCAGCGCCATTTTGCCGGCGTAGCCCTTTCCCAGTCGTTACCTCGTCTAAGCCTTGACGCCCTCGTGAGGGCAGACGGCACAGCTGTCATCCCACCCTTTGGCAGGTCAGGACAATCCAGCCGGAAGGGCCTGTCCAGAGCAATGGGGGTGGTGACAGAAACCTCACCTGTGGCCTCAGTTCTTCCCTGAACCAGCTGTTAAGCAGTGGGCCTAGAGCCAGATTCTGGCTTTGAGAGTCCAGGTCTGGAATGCCAGGCCTTGCCTTCCACAGTCTACCTGGTGGAGACCAAAGATTCATCCCTGACATTCTTACTGAACAAGGATGATGTGCTGGGATGTACCTTGTGACACAGCTGGGAAAGGTAGACAAGGTTTGGGTCTCCCTCCAGGGGGCTTCCCTCCTGGAGGTGGCATCAGATGGCAACAAGTGCTCGAGGCCACAGGACCAGGTGGGAGGCGGGGCTGCTTTAGGCTGCTTTAGGGACGGCGAACAGGAAGCTCATTCTGGAGAAGGGGTGCCTGACCAGCCCGCCTCCTGTCCCCTGTGGGCCCCCAGCTTTGCAGACAGAGCAGCTGCTGAGCTCTGGGATGGGAATGAGCTTGGCGTCCAAGGGCCAGCAGGTCGGAGTGTACCAACAGGGTGGAGAGCAGGGAGACACAGGCCAAGCTCCCGGCAGGCTCACTGTGTGGTCAGGAGCCTGGATTTTATTTGAATGATGACAGGGAAGCTGCTGGAAAGCCAGCCTTAGCCCAGGTTCTTTCCTTCTCCTGTAAAGGTCATCAGACAGAGGGGACAGGGGCTGAGGCAGAGTGGGGAGTACACAGAGCCTCACAGGTGGCAGCCAGGGGTCCCCTCCTGGACGAGGGTGTGTGTGGCACCTGGCTGCTGCTGTCTGCTGTCCAAAGCTTGGCTCCTGAAGTCTGGGGTTTCCCCACAATGTATGGTTTCATTTCCTGAAGCTCACGTGCTTCTCCAGAAAGCCAGGAGGGGTCCTGATCCCGTAGCAGTCATTTTTAGGTCCTGATGACCTTTTCACACAGGCCAGGATGGCCCCTTGTGCCTATGCAGAAGGCCAAGAAAAGACAGATCAAACTCTCCTGGGGATGAACAGACCTGGCCCAGTGACTGACTGGGGAGAAAGTCAGTCGGGCACCTTGACCATGGATTGGATGAAAACATTTTGACCAGTGGTTCTCAGAGTGTGGCCTGCACATCAGCGTCAAGTGGGAACTTGTTAGAAACGCGAAAGCAGAGACTCAGCTTTCTATATTTGAACATGTACTCTAGATGATTCTCATACTCAATAAAGCTTGAAAACCACTCAGTTAGAAGAAAGCTGGGTGGCTGGTTAAAAAAAAACCTTGCTTTGGCTGAGACTTGGTTCAAATTAGAGCAAAAACAGAAAACTTCATGGCAGGGGGATGTGGGATGTAGTCTGTGTCCCAAACTCAACCAACACAGAGACTAATACCCGAGTTATGACTTCTCAACCCAACAAAACCACGTCATGAAACTTTGCTAATGAAGAGTAATCTCGGGCTGCCTCTCCCAACCAGGTTCCAAGGCCCGAGTTTATTCTCGGTGCTCTCTGGAGACTCCTGGAGCCTGTGTGCCTTCCTTTCTTCATTCCCACAGTCTTAGCTGCTGAAGATACAAAGATAATAATAATAATAAAAAAAACCCTTCCTCCACCCTCAGATAGTCTGTTTCAAGGAGAGGCATATAATTTGTGAATGAAAAATTACAGGGCAGGGTAATCAGTATTGCTACTACCAGGGTGCTCTGGGTGAAGTGGGACTCCCCAACTAGGGCAGGGAGGAGGAGGTCTCAGCCAGGCCCGGAGGAACAGAAACACTGGGGTGGAGCAGGGGTTAATCCAGTTCAGCCAGTCTAGTGTCTGAGTCAGATCATGACGCAGTCGGATGGGAAAGCTGGAGTTCACAGTCGTAACTGCCCCCTGAGAACAGAATTATCTGCAGAGCCCAGATACACCCTGTGACAAGTGTGTGCTGGAGGGGGCAGGGTGTTGACTGGAGGAACCACGGCACCACTGGCAGCTCCAGCCCCCAAATTACTGACCAGCGGCTACATTCCCAGCTCTTTTTTCTGATGAGTGTTCCTGTGAGCGTTGGCCTGTCCCCAAACCTGGCAACCTGTTTTCAGTCCTATCTCCCCTGCACCTGCACACCTCACTTCTATCCCAGCATTTTGTCCTTTTGGAAGTACTTTCAACTGACTGTACTGATCTCGAAAGGACTAGGAATAAGCCTCCATCCACGCAATCAACAGCCTCAGCCTTTAGCACGGTCCTAGCGGTCCTCTCAGATGCATGTCATGGTGGCCCCCCTTTTGGTCATTTGCTCAGTCAAAACTACTGTGCCAGGCTCTGACCCAGAGGGCTCCTGTTACTGATGGTTAATAATTGTGGGGTTAAGTTTTTAAAGATTTTCTTTGATGTGGACCACTTTTAAAGTCCTTATTGAATTCATTACAATATTGCTTCTGCTTTATGTTTTGAATTTTTGGCCAAGAGGCATGTGTGATCTTAGCTCCCTGACCAGGGATCGCACCCACGCTGCCTGTGCTGGAAGGTGAGGTCTTAACCGCTGGACAGCCACGGAAATTCCTGCTGTAACTTTTAATCCCGCTAGCAATGAAAAATGTGACAATGAACTACTATTTCTCACCAAATTAATACTTTGTTTTAAAGAAAAGGCTTGGTACTAGTGAGGAGGCTGTGAGAAGGGGCACCTCCAACTTTATCATTAGTAGTGGCTGTCACCTGGGAAGTCCCCAGGCTGTCTTTCAGATCCAGGTCTGTTCTATAAGCCTGTCCCATTTGGGACATCCTATCTGAAAAGCAGCTTGACAATATGTATCAAAAACTATTTAGATGATAAAACCTATTAACCCAGAAGTTCATCTGGAAGTTTATTCTAAGGAGATTATCAGGAATGTAGACAGAGATTTATAACAGCTACCATTCATTAACTACGTACCACACATGCACCAAGAAAGATTTCACCAAATTTTTGTAGTACCAACAAAGATTTCATCAAAACACTGTTTTCCATGGCAAATAAATAAATAAATAAATTGGAAACAGTCTACATTTACCATAATAGGGAATGTTTAAACAAGTTAGAATAAGTCATAAAACATAAACTGTTCATTAAAAACTCTTTAAAGAATTTTAAATGCCATAGGAAATATTCTTATATGTGAAGTATGCTTCTAACTTACAAAAATATATAGTTAATATAAATGCATTTAAAATAACAAAATACTACTGGATAGAATGGAAACTTTTTTTTTTTTTTTTGGCTGAGCTGTGTGGCCTGTGGACTCATAGCTCCTCAACCAGAGATTGAACCCATGACCCCTGCACTAGCAGCACAGAGTCCTAACCACTGTACTGGTAGTAATTCTCCACATTGTAATTTTCTTAACGCTTTCAGCGTTTCTGTATTGTTTCCCTACCATTGGCGTGTATCCCTTTAATAACGAAAAGGTGGCAAAGCACACGTGCACGCGTTCGAAGGTGCGTGTGCGCGTGCGTGCACTCACGTGACTTCCATTCCGGTATGAGGAGTACCGTATTATGTTCTTTCTTAAGACGGCTGCCTCCTGGTCCGGTCCTGGTGAGTCACCCAACTCGTCTGGGTTTTTAATTTTCTCTTTGCAAAATGACTGTGATAATCCCGGCCTCTCCACCAAACAAGTTGTATGTTGCTACTGCCTCCTGCCTGTAAAACCCCAGGTGAATACTAATTACTGTTATTACTAACACACCAGTGCATATGGGGAGAGGTGAGTTCCAGTGACGGTGGCATCTCCGCAAAAAAAAAAAAAAAAAAAAGACTCAAATAAGCTAGGAATAGTCTCTTGGGACATGAAGCCTTCATTTCACATAAAGTCTGTCCTTGCCAGAACCCTTCCTCCTGTGTATCCCTATGCAGGTACTATTGCTGGTACCAAATGACTTGAAAGCTTGGTAGCAGGGAGCGTTTGTTTGTCAAACGTGTCAGCTGGGGTGTGGCTGATCTTGACTGAGATCAGCTGAGTTGGGTTAAGGTTGCTTTTTTTTTTAAATTTTAAATTATTTATTTGGCTGTGCCAGGTGTTGTGGCCTGTAGGAATTTTTTTTTTTTTTTCAGTTGTAGCTCGTGGAATCTCCAGCTGCAGCATACGAATTCTTAGCTGTGGCATGTGGGATGTAGTTGGACCACCAGGGAAGTCCCCAGGCTGTCTTTCAGATCCAGGTCTGTTCTGTAAGCCTGTCATCTTCCAGGGACCAGCAGCCTAGCTGGGGCATGTTCTTTTCCTGGTGATGGGAGAGGCATAAGCGGACATGCCCAGTCACACAAGCACATTTCAAACCACTGTATGCTCACCTCTGCTCCTTCACCCTGGCCAAGCCTAAAATCATAGGGAAGGGAAGCTCCCCCCTGAACCCCTGGAGATTCTGGGGGAATCAGCAGAGTTACAGGGCAAAGAGTGTGGATGCCGCAGAGGGTGAAGAGTTGAGACTAATTCAACCTAGCACAAGGAGGGTGGGGAAGGTAAAACAAACCACGAAGCTGTCAGCTCTGTTCAGACTGAAGGCAAGGAGGGAAAGAGGTGGGAAGTCCTGGCTGTGACCTGTTGGAGGCAGCCTGGAAATGCCTACTCTGCGTCCCTTGTTGATACAGCCAGCATTCATTGGGAGTTTGCCTTGGAACGTGGTGGAGCTCTGAGCTGGGACAAGATGTAGGTGACAATGAAGGCAGGACTCTGGTCCCTCATTAATTTCCTAAAAAAATTTTCTTTCCACACCTGCAGCCCACTGCTGGGTTTTAAATGCTCTTCCATTTGTAGCTTTCCTGTCTTGTGTTGCTGTGGTTTTAAAAGGTGGCATGTACTTAAAAAAAATTTTTTTTAATTGAAGTATAGTTGATTTACAATATTGTGTTAATTATTGCTATACAGGAAAGTGACTCAGTTATACATATATACACATTGTTTTTCATATTCTTATCTGTTAGTTGTGTATCACAGGATATTGAATATAGTTTGCCATGCTATACAGTAAGACTTGTTATTTATCCATTGTATGTATTATCATTTGCATCTGCTAACACCAGTTGCACTCATCTCACATGCTAGTAAAGTAATGCTCAAAATTCTCCAAGCCAGGCTTCAGCAATATGTGAACCGTGAACTTCCTGATGTTCAAGCTGGTTTTAAAAAGGCAGAGGAACCAGAGATCAAATTGCCAACATCCACTGGGTCATCAAAAAAGCAAGAGAGTTCCAGAAAAACATCGATTTCAGCTTTATTGATTATGCCACAGTCTTTGACTGTGTGGATCACAATAAACTTTGGAAAATTCTGAAAGAGATGGGAATACCAGACCACCTGACCTGCCTCTTGAGAAATCTCTATGCAGGTCAGGAAGCAACAGTTAGCACTGGACATGGAACAACAGACTGGTTCCAAATAGGAAAAGGAGTACATCAAGACTGTATATTGTCAGTCTGCTTACTTAACTTCTATGCAGAGTATATCATGAGAAACGCTGGACTGGGAGAAACACAAGCTGGAATCAAGATTGCCGGGAGAAATATCAATAACCTCAGATATGCAGATGATACCACCCTTAGGGCAGAAAGGCCTCTTGATGAATGTGAAAGAGGAGAGTGAAAAAGTTGCCTTAAAGTTGGCTCAACATTCAGAAAACGAAGATCATGGCATCTGGTCCCATCACTTCATGGGAAATAGATGGGGAAACAGTGTCAGACTTTGTTTATGGGGGCTCCAAAATCACTGCAGATGGTGACTGCAGCCATGAAATTAAAAGAGGCTTACTCCTTGGAAGAAAAGTTATGACCATCCTAGATAGTATATTCAAAAGCAGAGACATTACTTTGCCGACTAAGGTCCGTCTAGTCAAGGCTATGGTTTTTCCTGTGGTCATGTATGGATGTGAGAGTTGGACTGTGAAGAAGGCTGAGCGCTGAAGAATTGATGCTTTTGAACTGTGGTGTTGGAGAAGACTCTTGAGAGTCCCTTGGACTGCAAGGAGATCCAACCAGTCCATTCTGAAGGAGATCAACCCTGGGATTTCTTTGGAAGGAATGATGCTAAAGCGGAAACTTCAGTACTTTGGCTACCTCATGCGAAGAGTTGACTCACTGGAAAAGACTCTGATGGTGGGAGGGATTGGGGGCAAGAGGAGAAGGGGCCGACAGAGGATGAGATGGCTGGATGGCATCACTGACTCGATGGACGTGAGTTTGAGTGAACTCCGGGAGATGGTGATGGACAGGAATCGGGCTGTGATTCATGGGGTGGCAAAGAGTTGGACTCGACTGAGTGACTGAACTGAACATCATGTAGGATTTGTCTTTCTGACTTAACTTTGCCTACTATGATAATCTCTAGTTGCATTCATGTTGCTGCAAATGGCATTATTCTATTCCTTTTTATGGTTGAGTAATATTCCATTGTATGTACATACCACATCTTCTTTATCCATTCATGTGCCAGTGGACATTTAGTCTGCTTCCTTGTCTTGGCTATTGTGCAGCGTGAACATACAAGGGCATGTATCTTTTTGAATTATAGTTTTGTCTGGACATATGCCCAGGAGTGGGATTGCTAGATCATATGGTCATTCTATTTTTAGTTTTCCGAGGAGGTGGCATGTATTTTTATCATCTCAGGACTGTATTTCAAGCACTTCCCTCATGTGTAAACGTGTTTCTGATCAGAATTCTCCCTGGCAAAATCAAATGGCTGTGTTCCCAGTCTTGACTGTCAGGATCCATCTGATGGTGTGGTCTGTCATCTAGGAAGGAGGGCCACCTGCCAAGACAACACCTGAGGAAGGTGGGGAGTGGCGGAGCTTCTATATGCATGTCCGAGCTGAGGAGGTGCCTCAGAAGAGACAGCGGGAGTGGAGAGGTTAGAGATAGAGCCAAGGCTTGGCAGCTGAGAGGCAGCTGGCCCCGCATGGGGTGTGGGCGGTGGCTCTGGGCTCATGGGAGTCTTGAGGAAGTCCTGGCTGAAAGGAAGCAAATAGAACCCTCCAGAGTCCTACAGGACCAAGTCCCCGATTGCTCCCTTCCTGCTTTTCTGTGCCAGAATCTGAGTCTTGACATGGATGAGCAGAGCCTGGCTGGAGAGACCACATGTACCCTGTGACCCTGGAAGATGGAAACTAGCATAGACCAAGGGCCTTACCCCAGCGAGAGAGTCTCGGGGAAGATGATTCGGCAAACTACCAAGCAGAGTCCTCCTTTTCCTTCTAAAAAGAAGCAGATACATAAGAGAAAAAGTACCTCGTGTGGAATTCTGCCAAACGGGGCACAGGTCCCCATTAGGTTGGCACCTGCCTGGCAGGAGCTCACTGGAACTGTTAAAAGTTGGGGCTTGGGCCCGAGTCTAATGATGAGAGAACCCGTCAGACACATCCCCAGACACCTGATGAGCACTGCCCGAAACCATCGAGGTCATCAAAAACAAGGAGTGTTGGAGAGACCGCCACAGCCAGGAGGAGGCTAAGGAGACCTGAGGACTGCGGAATACTGCACCAGAACAAGACCTTAGGAGAAAGTTCAGGAAATCCGGATCAACTGTGGACTTCCGTTCAGAATAATGATCAGTTCAAGTGCATTAATCCTAACAAGTAGACCATCTTAACGTAAGATGTCTATAACAGGAGAAACTGGATAAGGGATGTTTTGGAACCCTCTGTGCTTTCTTAATTTTTCTGTAAATCTTAAACTATATGTTAAAATTAAAAAAAACTATTAAATAAGCGGGGAGGTTGAAGGCAGACTTGGAAACCAGCCTGCCAGGGATCCAGTCCCAGCCCCTCCTCACCTCGGGCAAGTCACTAGACCCTTTCTGCCTCAACTCCGTTTCCTCCTCAGGAAACGGGACTCCTCACAGGACCTCGGATTGTCCTGGGGACAGAATGAATTAAAACTTGTCAGACTCTGGAAGAATGTGCCTGGCACCGAACAAGTGCCACACGCGCTTATTTAGTATGTAAATAAAACCATAGGTGTGGATTTACCTCAAATGTCCTGTAAAACAGAAGGAAGTGTACAGTAGCTTGAGTTTTAATTTTCCTTAAAAAAAAAAAAAAAAGGTATGCTCAGGGCTCAGTTTGGGCTCCTCTGCCCCAGAAATTCCATGACCCTGCCCCCTCCCTCTGGCTTGGCCCGAATTTGGTTCTTCCTGCTCTTTCTCCCAAGGGATTCCCATTCTCTGCCAGGTTCAGGCAGGATGACTCAGCCTGGAAACCTCCCATCAAAAGGCACATCAGCACAGGCAGATCCCCTGCCCGCTTGCCTGTCCTGGCTCTTCTTCCCCGGCAGGGTGCTCTGGCATGTAGGTTCAGCACTGGCCCCGAGACACCTCTAGCCTCACCCTCTTCCCCCAGACACACAGCCACAAGCCCTCTAGCCGACTTCCTGCCTACGCTGATGCCCCTCCAGCTCGGAGAGCTAAAGAGGAGACATCCCCGCCCAACAGGATGCTTGGGAAATGCGTATGTTCCTTACGGCTCAGGAAGAGGTCTTTCTCTAAAGAACAATCCTGAACTTTGTCCAGAGCGTTTCGAGCTTGCTGCGAGTCATCTTCCTGTGAGCATCTGGAAAAAAGCCTTGTGTCCAAGCAGAATTGGAAGCACACCTCTACTGTTTCCTTTAGTCAGGACCTTGAGTTCCTGGAGCTGTTTCCTGGCCCGGCTGATGGCCACCGTCCCTCTCTGGGGCTGCCAGGTACAACCAAAGCCAAGCTCTGCAGTGTGGCAAAAACCTGAAGCTTCGGAATAAGGCTGAATCTCCCAGTTGCTTTCCCTGGTGGGTTCCCCTCCTTTTTTTTTTTTTCCCCCAAAAGAGGTTTATTTCTTGTTCAGAGACACTGGTGAAGGGGGTCATTGACATGCCCCTCTGTTTACAGGTGAGGAAGCCAAGTCTTTCTGGAGACAAAAACGATGTCAGACACATTTTCCGTTTGGAGAAGGGGTTGCAATTCTTCATCCACGTTCTAGCTGGAGTTAACTTGTTTTCTTTGCTTTTCTTTGGCAGCACTTGGCAGTGACCTACATAGACCACATGCCTAATAATAACTTGAGCTTTATTAGGACCAGCATTCAAAGGCCTCTGGGAATTTGGCAAAAGGCAGTATTTAGTAAATCATCTGCTTGTTGCAAACAGACTTTGCACTTCTGGAGCAGCCTTTGAAGAGGTGAGGCTGCTGGCTGGCAGTTATCAGTACAACGGTCACTTGTCTGACTATTTTCCTCTTCATCTTTTTATCTGGAAATCTCCAAGACCATGGCTCACTTGTAAAGGGTTGACATTTGAGACAGGTAACCACTAGTCTGTCTCAGGTATCGACCTATCAGAATGGCTTTTGGCCAAGAGTACCCACCCAAAGTTCTACCCCCTACTCCTGCCTCTGATTGGCCAGGCATTGCCCCTGAAGCTGCAGGTTTAGGGGAAGGTCCAGGGAGTTCCAGGGAAGGGTTCTAGGTGGTGGGACAATGACTGTTCCAAGTGACAGGAAAATAATTCAGTATTTAACTAGCTGACTGTCAACCCTATATGCTCACATATTCTCAGTTCCTAGGAGTACAGATCTATGCCATGTAGCTTAACATAAGCTTGTTCCTAAGTGTACATGATTGAGGATCAAGGAGTAGAACTGTTTGGACTCAAGAGCCTTGAGGATTTCATTTGACTGTGTCTTAGCTCCTCTATGGTCCACTGGAGTGATGGCCAGGTGTAATAATAATAAGAAGAGTGGGTGCAAGTCATAAATGATAACACAAGATAATCAAAGCGAGGGAAGCCCGAGAGGGTCCGTAAGTCCAAAAGGATAATTTAAAATTAGACATGAGAGACAGGGCAGGGACAGAGCAGATGCTGGAAAGAGCCTAGGACCAGAGGGTTGGGAGGATCAGAGTGTCCTGAAGCAAGAGGGTCTAAAGCACTTGCCTCAAAAGTGTCATCACTTTCTGCCAGGGAAGCTTAGCCATGGTTAATAATGTCAGGAGGGTGGAGCTGCTCAATTCTCAGCAGTTCTTAGAAGTGCCTTGTGAAAAGATTTTCCCCAAGTGTTTCCCCTGCAACACACCCAGCGAGCTGTTTCTAGAAAAGTTGTCCCGAGTGCCAAAGCTGGTACTTAAGAAGGACCATTGTTTGAAGGGCTGCTTTCCACTGGCAAAAAGCATGATTGTATGGGGGAGGGGGTCATTTCCATCACAGAATCCTAATTCCGTAGGACTTTGGCCATCTCAGAGCAGGATAGCTTTATAAATTTGTACCAATACCATAATTTTCAAAGTGGTCTTGAAGCCACTGGAGTTGCAAGAAGTCTCCTGATGGATGCAGATTGCTTTCCAAATATATAAGTCCTTCCTTCTACTCTTCTCAGTGAATGCCACACAATCCTCCAACCGTCATTTAGGGAGAACTAATCCCTTCTTACCGGTAACTTATTAAGTGAGTCATTAAGGATGACTGAATTTGTGAACCAAAATTAGCATGTGCCCAGAATACTTTTATTCAGCATTCTACCCCAAATCCTGTCATGCATGCAACATGTGGCAACTTGCAAAGCTCCTGCTGGGCCTGCAGAACTGTTGACATCCAAATGCCCACCCTCAGGAGGAAGCGAGTTTGGTTTTCTCTCCTGTCAGTTTGATGGTACTGTGTTTCTGTGTGGTTGGTTTTCAGAAGGCCTGATATTTATGAACTGTGGTATTGGACAAGACTCTTGAGAGTCCCTTGGGCTGCAAGGAGATCCAACCAGTCCATCCTAAAGATCAGTCCTGAGTGTTCTTGGGAAGGACTGATGCTAAAGCTGAAACTCCAGTACTTTGGCCACCTCATGCGAAGAGTTGACTCGTTGGAAAAGACCCTGATGCTGGGAGGGATTGTGGGCAGGAGGAGAAGGGGACAACAGGATGAGATGGCTGGATGGCATCACCAACTCGATGGACGTGAGTTTGAGTGAACTTTGGGAGTTGGTGATGGACAGGGAGGCCTGGCATGCTGCAGTTCATGGGGTCGCAAAGAGTTGGACACGACTGAGCGACTGAACTGAGCTGATCTTTATGATTCTGTATTCACCACCTCAGTATCTTGGCCCTGTAATTTTCTGATAACTAGACTGGAAGATACAGTGTGGCTCAGATGTTTGCATAATGCTATAGCCTCTCCCAAAAGCAAGCTGCTTGTACAATGACACTTTGTTATCTTAAACACTGTTATTATATATATAGATAGTGAAAGAAAGTAAAATTGTTCAATCACGTCCACTCTTTGCGACCCCATGGACTATGGCCTACCAGGCTCCTCGGTGCATGGGATTTTCCAGGCAAGAATATTGGAGTGGGTTGCCATTTCCTTCTCCAGAGGATTTTCCCGACCCAGGGATTGAACCCAGGTCTCCTACATTGTAGGCAGACACTTTACCTTTTGAGCTATCAAGGAAGCTATTGCTGTTCTCAGGGAAGATCTTTCAAATGTAATTTTATTTTTTAAATAAGTTATAAGTTCCTACCATTCAAAAGTCAAAATAATATCCAAAAGTATAATGGAGAAGTTCTGCTCTCTGCTACAGTCTGCTTGGATCCTCCACCCCGGAAGTCACCACTTCACTTGTTTCTTGCATTATCTTTCTAGTATTTCTTGGGAAAAATAGACAGTTTTCATATTTCCCTTTTAAGGGAAGGTTTTAAATATTTTACTAGTGCACAAAGCTCCCTTTATCACACGAGGAGGTAAAATTAGATGTGGTAGATAAATTCAGAAGTGATTCCAGAAGATTGAGATTGCCTCTGAAGCCTATCTTCCTAGGGCCATCTTTTTACATAGCTTTTTACCTAGCTTCTTCTTAGAAAATGATGGGATAGGATTTTCTCCTGAGTCCCTGGTGCTGTTTTCCCATCTGCATCCCCCCATTTCAACAATCCCACAAAAGTCTCCGACAGAGGTGCACATTTTGTTCTCTTCCCCACCCCCGCCTCCCTCAAACACACCTGTCCAGGGCCCCATCTCCACAGTGCCTGTGGGGATAGGCAGATGGATTCTACTGTATATATGGAATTTCAGCAAGAAGTGACTGGCTCCTTCCAGCCAAGGTTTCTTCAGGCTGGAAGCAGGCCTTCAACATGAGTCTAATGAGAAAAGCTGACACTGGAGGATGTCCCGGATGTATGATATTCAACTTATTGATGGAGTGTTCACTGTGTGCCAGGCCCTATGGCAGGTGCCAGCTTGAAGGGTGAGCAGGACACGGTGCCTGCCCTCATGGGCCTCAGAAGGAGGGTTACAATACACTGTGGGAAGAGCTGTGAGAATGCAGAGCGCAGAGAAGGCATCGTGTGGGGAGGCCTCAGGAGAGCCGAGATTAGAGGGGCAAGTAGACTCAGCCAGGCAGTGAGTGGGGGTCCGAGGCAGCATCGTGTGCAGAGAGTTCCTTTCTCCTCTCCCACAGTGTCCTTTTCCAGTGGGACCTCATGGAGATAATTCTAGTGGCAAAAGGAGAGACTTGAGTGGAGATGTAGGGGCCAGAGGAGCCGGAGGTGCTCGGGTGTGGGTAGAGGCAGGGAACCTTCCGTCGGACCACGTGGACACAGCTCTGGTGGTGCTCTGTGCAAGGACAGGCAGGGGCCGGTGCTACCAGGAAAGAGGAAATCCAAAGCCTTCCTGCCCGGGGATGCCGAAGTGTATTCCAGGCTCTGTACCTGGCGGTGGAAGCCTCAGGAAACACCATGGCAGTGGGAGTGTCAAAGGAAAGGTCTTGAAATACCAGTGAGTCAGAAAGTGAGGCAGTCCTGTTTCCAACGGCAAGTAGATGGCCGTTCAAAACAGGGTAACCTGGGGAGGAATTATGTACAAAGGTGTGGGTGGCTGTACCCTGGGGGCCAAAAGAAGGAAGGAGATTAGGGACGGTTAGCAGAGTCTAGCAGGACCGAGTGTCTTGTTAGTCTCCTGGGTCTTGAAAGGAGCAGTGACCTTGGGCAGTGATGAGCCTGCAGGGAGGGGACCAGGGGAAGAAGCTCCCCCCAGCAGCACTGTCCTTCCCTCTGCCAGGCCTCTCAGGTAGTGGGACCCTGCCCTAGGAGAGCATGTGGGGCCTGTAGATGAGGCTCCAGGCAGAGAGGCCCCGGGGACGGGGAGGGGGCAACAGGAAGCAGAAAGGGAACCCACCACGCCTGCATTCACTGGGGCTTGCAGTGGCAGGAGACCAGACAAGATGGCTTTTCTTTATGCTTTTCTCCCTTTTCCTAACGGTCTCAAAATGAACACACGTGATTCCGGATTGGAAAAACTGTGATTTTTAATTTTAAAAGGCGAAACCACAAACCACATCAATAGTAATAACAGCAGCAAGGAATGTGTCCGCAAGGAGACTCCCACCCCCCAATTCCAGGCAGTACCAGCACTTCTGTTAATGAGAATGGGAGAGGGATGCCTTGCCAACACTTCTGGCCCACTCCGCACCCTTTCCCATGGGACGCTGACCACCAAGCACACACAACCATCACTCTCAACCAGAGTCCCTGGGTCCTGAAGGAAGTGGTGCCAAGCCCTCTTGTTACTCTGAAGCACACTTTGTATGTGTGCATGGTGGGGTGTGGCGGGGTTGTGAGGCAGGGCCCGGAGTGGTCACAGGGGAAGATGTTCTGATTTCCAGGAGTGTGGATTCAGCTCCTGTCCCAGCTGCTTCATCATGGGGGAGCCTTGAGCGTTTAGACACTCTGAGTCTTGTATCCAAGTGACCGATGAGGGCGGTGATGATGATCCTTCCCTCTGAGAGTCATTATGAGGGTTCATGACCTCGTAAAGTTAGAATCTCTACAAATATTCCTCGTGCATGAAGGAGAGCCGTGCGCAGAGGTCATCACCACCTCACAAGGCAAGACGAATACATCCTCAGCCTCTGGGAGGCCCGAGGCCTGTGGCCCGGCTCATGTGTGGACAGAAAGAACACAGCCTGTGGCGCACTGAAGAGAAACACACCCGGTGCCAGAGCCTGCTGGGAGCGCCTTCTCTAGTTCCCATCAGACAGCCCTCCTCTAGTCTTTCCCCGTTTCTCTGCCTCCTCCACCCCTCAGCTCCCTGGGATCCCTGTGCCCAGGATGTGGCTAGGAGTCTCTGGTGGGGGTCGCTTCCTGCCTGCAGGGCGGATGTGGACCCTCAGGTTTAGGACTTTCAGAGGCTTCAGAGGACAGCACCTGTGACAGCCACCTTTCTCTTGCCACCTTGCCTACCTCCGGCATGTAATTTCAGTGTATGATTGTTCCCAGAGGCCCCTGCCCCACAAGGGAGGGGCAGGACAGGTGAGGCCAGTACAAACCCTGTCTCACCAGGAGAGAAAAATCTCTGCATAGGGCCATGAAAAGAAGGCAGAATGAGGAAATGGGAAATTTCGGTGAAGACTGAGTGATCACACTGTTTCACGTTGTTCTCGTCCAGTCACTCAGTCGTGTCTGACTCTCTGCGACTCCATGGACTGCAGCACTCCAGGCTTCCTGTCCTTCACCATCTCCTGAGGTTTACTCATGTCCATTGAGTCGGTGATGCCATCCAACCATCTCATCCTCTATCGTCCCCTTCTCCTCCGGCCTTCAATCTTTCCCAGCATCAGGGTCTTCTCTAATGAGTCGGCTCTTTGCATCAGGTGGCCAAAATGTTGGAGCTTCAGCATCAGTCATTCCAGTGAATATTCAGGACTGATTTTCTTTAGGATGGACAGGTTTGATCACCTTGCAGTCCAAGGGACTCTCAAGAGCCTTCTCCAACACCACAGTTTAAAAGCATCAATTCTTCAGCACTCAGCTTTCTTTATGGTCCAACTCTCACATCTATACATGACTACTGGAAAAACCATAGCTTTGACTAGATGGACCTTTGTCGGCAAAGTAATGTCTCTGCCTTTCAATATGCTGTCTAGGTTTGTCATAACTTTTTTCCCAAGGAGCAAGCATCTTTTAATTTTATGGCTGCAGTCACCATCTGCAGTGATTTTGGAGCCCAAAAGAATAAAGTCTCTCACTGTTTGCCCATCTTTGCCATGAAGTGATGGGAACAGATGCCATGATCTTCGTTTTTTGAATGTTGTTTTAAGCCAACTTTTTCACTCTCCTCTTTCACTTTCAAGAGGCTCTTTAGTTGCTTTCTGCCCTCAGGGTGGTGTCATCTGCATATCTGAGGTTATTGATATTTCTCCTGGCAATCTTGATTCCAGCCTGTGCTTTACCCCGCCCAGCATTTTGCACGATGTACTCTGCATAGAAGTTAAGTAAGCAGGGTGACAGTATACAGCCACGATGTACTCCTTTTCCAATTTGGAACCGGCTCGTTGTTCCATGTCTGGTTCTAACTGTTGCTTCTTGACCTGCATACAGATTTCTGAGGACGCAAGTAGAGTGGTCTGGTATTCCCATCTCTTTAAGAATTTTCCACAGGTGGTTGTGATCTACACAGTCAAAGGCTTTAGCATAGTCAGTGAAGCAGAAGTAGATGTTTTTCTGGAACTCTCTTTTTCTATGATCCAGTGGATGTTGGCAATTTGATCTCTGGTTCCTTTGCCTTTTCTAAATCCAGCTTGAACATCCAGAAGTTCTCAGTTCATGTACTGTTGAAGCCTAGCTTGGAAAATTTTGAGCGTTATTTTGCTAGCATGTGAGATGAGTGCAATTGTGTAGTAGTTTGAACATTCTTTGGCATTGCCTTTCTTTGGGATTGGAATGAAAACTGATGTTTTCCATCCTGTGACCACTGCTGAGTTTTCTGAATTTGCTGGCATATTGAGTGCAGCACTTTCACAGCATCATCTTTTAGGATTTGAAAGCGCTCAGCTGGAATTCCATCACCTCTGCTAGCTTTGTTTGTAGTGGTGCTTCCGAAGGCCTACTTGACCTTTTATTCCAAGATGCTGGCTGTAGGTGAGTGATCATAGCATCATGGTTATTTAGGTCATTAAGATCTTTTTTGTACAGTTCTTCTGTGTATTCTTGCCACCTCTTCTTAATATCTTCTGCTTCTATTAGGTCCAGACCTTTATTGTGCCCATTTTTGCGTGAAATATTCCCTTGGTAGCTCTCATTTTCTTGAAGAAATCTCTAGTCTTTCCCATTCTATTGTTTTCCTCTATTTCATTGCATTGATCACTGAAGAAGGCTTTCTTATCTCTCCTTGCTATTCTTTGGAACACTGCATTCGGATGGGTATATCTTTCCTTTTCTCCTTTGCCTTTCACTTCTCTTCTTTTCCCAGTTATTCGTAAGACTCTTCCATAGTCGTTCCCAGTCCCTTTGACATTTGGCACCATGGGTGTGAGGCACTTGCACCCAGATCTGGAAGGGCTGGAGAGAAATGCAGTGACAACCTCCTCCCCAGACCCTCAGCATCTCTGCCACCTCTGACCGTGACCCAGAGGACAGAGGCAGCACCCAAGCCGCACCTCGACCTCTTGGTGCTTAAAGGCACTGACCTCGTCTTCCTCTCCACTTTAAACCATGAGATCCGACCTACAACTAGTGGGTTGTAGGTCAACCCACTAGTTGACCTTTGTCCTCGGTATTGGGGAAAGATAGGTGGGCATAGGGAGTCCAGAAAGAGATGAAAGGTTATCAAAGCAGAGCGCTTGTTTATCCTGCCACATGTGGAGAGGGGTGTTGCTGTGGTGGCTAAAAGTGCAGAGTCTGGAATTGGAATGACAAAGTCCAAACCCCATGTCCTCTGCTTGTCAAGGTGATCCACTTACTTGACTGCCTGAGCCTCTGATCTATCACAACAAGTGGAATGACCAGATCAGATGTGCTCCTTAAGAAGTGCGTGTGTGCAAGCTAAGCCACTTCAGTTGTGTCCGGCTCTTTGCAACTCCAAGGACTGTAACCCGCCAGGCTCCTCTGTCCATGGTATTCTCCAGGCAAGAATACTGGAGTGGGTTGCCAGGCCCTCAAGGAGTTGCCATATCAAATAATACGGCATCAACTTGGACACATTTTTGCCTTAAAAAAAAAAAAAATGAATTGATCCTGAAATTATTCTAGCCCCTGGATGTCTTACTGATTTACAGGGAATAAAGGGGACTGAAGAACAAATTAAGGTGCATTACAAAGCAGCAAGCACCCCAGTGCAAAATGTGGGACATCCTGTAAGATAAATGATCCGATTATCTTCAACAAACCAAATGCAAGGAGATAAAACTTTTAAAAGGAGTGGGAACTGTTCCAGAACGGAAGGGACCATCAAAAGAAATGCATGATAATTGTTAAATCCCAATTTGAAAAAAAAAAACCCCGAACACCCTAAAAAGACATTTTTAAGAGAACTAACCCGATGTGAAGGAATAACTTTAATTTTGTGGACAGTGGCCTGGCAGTTATATTTCTAAAATGTCCTCACTACCTGCAAGTGCACACTGAAGTATTTATGGTGATATGAAAGCACGGCTGGGATTCAGAGAGCTGATGGTTTCAGGGTTAAAATTGTTGGAGCTGAGTGACGAGCGTCTGAGTTTTCATTTTACTCTTCTGTCTCTATTGTATATTTTTGAGAATTTTCATCACAAAACATTTTAAAAATATTTGTCAGGTCTTAGTTGTGGCATGTGGGATCTTTTTCTTCCACCAGGGATTGAACCCAGGCCCCCTGCATTGGGAGGGCAGAGTCTTAGGCACTGGACCACCAGGGAAGTCCCTCATCACAAAGCATTTGAACAGAGGCACAGATATGTGACCTCTACGGCGTTAGGTTGGATCAGACACCTTTGATGGGGCCTCGTCATCCATGGGAATTACCGGTGCTTTTTCATGGAAGGGTGTGGGTTGCGGTGGGGTGGGGCTTCTATCCAGCTTTCACTTGCTTCACTTCCACACTGAACCATGTGTCTTTCTGACCTGTGGCCTGAGATCCCAGCCAGAGCCCACTCAGGACACCCCACATTGGACCATGAGAAGCCCCAAAGTGCAGGGGAGTCAGTACCCCATAGGCAGTAAGACTGGTTGCCTTGGTTCAAAGATACATAACTGTGGATGAGCAAAGTGAAGGGAGCCCTTCCTGACAGCTGGTGGGGGGCAGAGATGGATGAGCGATTCTGTCCTGAGGCCTTCCATGGTACCTGGTGGAGGGGTCTGCCCACAGGAGGCCCTCTATAAGCATGTTATTTGTGAGTAAATAAATGCCAGCGTCAAAAGAGTAGAGACCATAACAACATCACACCGTGACTAATAAGAGTTTCTGAAAATAGATTTGTTTGGCTTTATATGACTGATTTTAATGTTTTAAAGTTGAAGTATAGTTGATTTACAATATGGTGTTTCAGGTATACAGCATAGTAATTCAGTTTTATATGTATATGTGTATGATTATGTATGTATATATACACATTCTTTTTCAGCTTCTTTTCCATTATAGGTTGTCACAAGACATTGTCTATAATGCCCTGGACTATACAATAGGTCCTTATTTGTCTGTATTATATATAGTTGTGTTATCTGTTAATCCCATACCCCTAATTTATCCCCTCCCCTTTCCCCTTTGGTAACCATAAGTGTCTTTTCTGTGTAGCTATGTTATTTTCTGTGACTGATTTTAAAATCCCCAGATGCCATTTGAGAAAATAAGTAACTGTGAAGGAAGACAGTCCTTCACCCCACAGCACTACACTTCTGCAAAAGTGGTCAGACACCAAGCTTACTGTCCCTTAGCTCTGCCTTCGGCATAGTGAACCCCGGTGTCTGTGCACAGAGATGCATGTGGGGACAGGTGCGTGTGCTCCATATTTTTTCAGATAAAAATAGCTCATGAGCTTGGAAGAACAACTGCTTTAATTCTGGGAATTTGGAAAAAAAAAAAAACAACACATGTAACCCAGAATAGATTCTCAGTTTTGAAGATAATTGGCATTTCCCCCCAACCACAAATATTTTAAATATTAACATAAGTGAGATAGCACGCAGAAGCCATGCCTCAGGTCCCTGTCCTGTGATCTTGGTAATCCTTTATCTCTCTTCTCCACCTTTCCGCTGTCTCCTGGGACTTCCCAGGAGCCATGATCGAATCTGTAGGATTGCCAAGTTTTAAAAAATAAACTACTCGGTTGTCAGGTTAAGCTATACAAAAGGTATCCATATCATGTGTGTTTGTGTGTAAAAAATACTTTTTTATAAGAAGCCTGGCAAGAAGAAAGCTAGTTGAGAGATGAAGGTTCCTGCTGCGTGGGTAACCTGTTTAGCCAGGACCAGATGGTTTGGAGGGCGGGTGATGAGATCCAAAGTCCTCTCTATCTAGGTCAGCGTTGAATCCAGCCCCGCTCACAAACCACAGAGATTTGTGTGGCCAGATGTGTGTTCAGGCGCTGATGGAAAAGAGAGGATGTTCTGAGACAGACACATCTGAATGTGGGTCGGATTTGGTTCCTTTGGGGGCAGCTTTTAGTCCTGAGTTCTCAGGTGGAGCTGTCATGGAAGGAGAGCTTTCCATATAGGATGGATATGCAACTGTGGTATATTCCCAGAAGATTACACCATGCCACTGACTTTCCAGGACTTTTCCAGGACTTTAAAGAACAACATAGTGTTTATTGTAAACTGGAACACAGGAACTCCTTTCATATATGGGAGATGAGTGTAAATTATTCAAGCTTTTCTATAGATAAATTTGACCATGTATATCAAAAAACCCTAATAGTTTGCAAAGTATTTGCCCAGCATTTCACTTCTGGGAATTTATTCTAAGGAAATAATCAAGGTCAAGTCCTAAGATCTTGATAATAATAATAGTAACAATGATTATTTTCCCCCCCAAATAGAGCAGTGACCTAATCTTACTGCCCAACAATAGGGAATTTTTAGAAAACAGTGGTGCAATGGAACGATTTCAGCTACTAAGAACACTGTTGTAGTATATATTTACTGATATGGAAAGGTGTCTTTGGCATATTGCTAAGAGGTAAATATATGTTTATAAAATAGTCTAATCCCACATTTGCTTTTCAAAAGCTTTTCCCACCCACACGCACGTACACACAAGCATACACGTATATGTGGTTAGAAAAATTATGAGAAGTTATCTTTGGGTAAGAGAGTAACAGGCAACTTTTCTTTCCTTCTTTTTAAGTTCCTCTCTTTTCTAAATTGATTTATGGTAAACAACCATTTGGTTTTATGTATTTTACTGAAAAGGATTTTAAAACAGAAATTAAGGGCTTTTCAGAAGGATTCTGTGTAGGGGTGAGAAGGACAGTAAGTAGTGGAGGGCTGTGATCCGGGGAGGAAGCGGTCCACTGAGGGAATGAGTAACCAGACTCTGTCCTCTTCATGGGAGACATACTTCCGGGGGAGTCAGCCCCAAGCTTGCATGCAATGACCTTGCATGGAGTTGAGAAGTCTCTGTGGTCCTCAGCAATGCGTGGACTCCTGAATGCTTTAGAATAGCCAGGCTGCACACATGGGCCAGTTCGTAGACAGAGCAAAACCCAGGCCACCACCCCTTTCTTAAAAGTTACTCTTTTTGGCTCATCCCTCATCTTCAGTGATTTAAATGTTACATTTCCCAGTCCCTCAAGAGAGTTCTTTGAAAACCTGCTGCTGCTGCTGCTAAGTTGCTTCAGTCGTGTCCGACTCTGTGCGACCCCAGAGACAGCAGCCCACCAGGCTCCCCCGTCCCTGGGATTCTCCAGGCAAGAACACTGGATTGGGTTGCTATTTCCTCCTCCAATGCATGAAAGTGAAAACTGAAAGTGAAGTCGCTCAGTCATGTCCAACTCTTAGCGAGCCCATGGACTGCAGCCTACCAGGCTCCTCCGCCCTGGGATCCTCCAGGCAAGAGTACTGGAGTGGGGTGCCATTGCCTTCTCCATTGAGAGGAACCCAAATAACCATCAAAAGAAGACAGAGGCAGCCAAAGGTGATTTCTTTCCTTTTTAAAAAAAATTTTTTAAATTTTTTTCTGGCTGTGTGGCATGTGGGATCTTAGTTCTCCAACCAGGGATCCAGCCCCTGTCTCCTGCAGTGGGAGTGCAGAGGCCTAACCACTGGGCTACCAGGGAAGTCTTGGCGGTTTCCTTTTAGTTTTGGGGTGTTCCTTCCCTATCACAGAGTCTTGGCTATAGGGGGCCCAACTCCGGGTTGGCGGTCCTTTTCCCCTCTGGCCCTCTGGGACCTGCAGTCATTGCCCTCCCACCCTTCTCCCACACCTGTGTCCTCAACAAAAGCTAGTGCAGCTGTAAATTGGGGGTGAGTGAGTCAGCCTCAGAGTGCCAACATCAGCTTGAAAAGCAAGCAACCTGGAAGCCTGCAGCATAAGAGCAGGGCTGGGGTGATGGGCCCAGTTCACCGTGTGGTGGGCTCCTGGAGTCCTGCATGGCAGGGCTGGGAGTTAGAAGACATGAGTGTTTGGAGGTGACCATGCCTGGAGCTGAGAGACCCAGAGAGGCCCACACAGCCATTCCCAGACCCCCTGCCTGCCCCTCTTGGAGCTATAGACAAAGGACTGATTCTGAAAGATTTAGAGACCAATGGCGTAGTTTATGGAGCTGCTTTGGATAAATGACGCAAACTCTTGGAATCCTGCCTTTGTTTGTAAAGTGGAAATAACACAAACCCAGGGAGTTGTGTTGATTAAATTGACTGACCGGAGGGCCCAGAAGAGCCTCCTGTAAAGGTCTGTGGTCCTCGTGCTAAAAAAGCAGCCCTGAGTTCTACTTTTGGAGGTAACTTCCTCGGGGCAGTGACTGCTCATCATTGACCCCAGTGTCAGCCCTCCCTTTCCTGCCTGGATTAAAGATCCATTTCCCAGCTTCTCTTGTAGCAAGCCGTGGTCATGAGAACATGTTCTGACCAGTGAGATACATACATGGAGGGGTTACATGCAATTTATGTTACTAGGAGGGGACCTCTTCACACCTTCAGCTGTCTGCTGGGCCAGAATCGAGACCTGATTAAGGCTGATGCTTAGTTAAATGTTCACACTGGCCCATGAGCCGAGGATGGCAGTAAGACAGAAGGAGCATGGGGCCCTGACAACCTCACAGAACTGTCACACCAGCGCCAGACTCCCTGCTTTTGGATTTGTTTACAAGGAGGAAAGGAAACTTCTGAGCTGTTTAAGCCACTGTTGTTTTGTATTTTCATTCATTTTTAGACTGGCCTAATTCTAACTTAAATATCACTCATGTCGTTTTTAAGATTGTTGGGTTGTTATCGTTTTCTTTTTTTGTCTCACCTGTGAAAACGTTGCTTAGCAGCCTGCCACTCTGCCAACAGCCATTCACATTTGTGACATGTCCTCGTAGATGCCTCCCAGCTCTCAGAGCAGCTTCAGCCACGCTGTCCTGCACCAACCTCGTCTGGCTCCCTGTTGTCTGTGGCAAGTCACTGCCCATCCTGAAGAGTTTCACAGCTGATTTAAGGACCAAGGCTCTCCTGTGGGCGCCCACCATAAGGAGACCCCAGAGTCACCTAATCTCTTTGAACAACAAAGGAAATTATGTTTATAAGAGAGGAAATGAATGCATATCCGGGGAGTAGGTGGAGGCCATAGTGTTTGAAAAGCTTTAAACTGCAACATTTCAGAGACATTTTTAAAGATCCAGAGAGATCTGCTTGTGAACTTTTAGGAATGATTTTTTTTTTTTGGAAACAAGATTTATTTTAGTCTCCCATTTCCTGTTTCTGTTTATTTTTTGTTAAGGGACCCTGATACAATGAAAGAAGCTTGTTCTGAACTAATTTTCTAAAGATTTTTATCTCTGACAGTATTTTGTACAAAAAAAGGTTGTTGACTATGAAATTTCTTTGACATGGCTTATTTCCTTGCAGGAAAGAATTGCATAGGTTTTTTGCCTTTTTTTTTGGTCATTGCTGATTTGTTGAGTGTGTGTGTGTGTGTGTGTGTGGTAAAATATACATAAAATTTACCATCTTAATCATATGGAAGGGTACAGTTTACTGGCATTGAGTATATTCATGCTGTTGTACAGTCATCCCTACCATCCATCTTCCATATCTTTTCATTTTCTAAAACTGAAACTCTGTACCCATGAAATAATAGCTTCCCATGACTCCTCCCTCCCCTCACCTCCTGTTCTACTTTTCTGTTCTTGCGGATTTGACTAGCATCCTCAACTAAGTGGAATCGTGCGGTATTTGTCCTTTTGTGTCTGGCTTGTGTCTTGGCATAATGTCTTCAGGGTTCATCCACGATGTAGCACGTGTCAGAATTTCATTCCTTTTTAAGGCTGAATAATACTGACTTTGTGTATATAGCACGTTATGCATTCATCTGCCGTGGACCTTTTGGTCAGTGTGAACAGTGCTGCTGTGAACACGGGTGTATGGATATCTGTTGGAGACTGTGTTTTCAGTTCTTTTGGTTACATAGCCAGGAGTGGAAGTGAAGACTCTTACGGTAGTTCTGCGCTTAATCTTTTTTGAGGAGCCGTCTCTCCAGTTAGGGGTTGCTTCCGAGTTAAAGTCGGAAGGTGTAGTTTTTTTCCCATAGTGGATAAAACAGTGATTCTAAACTGGGCTATGCATCAGAATTATCTGAGAACTCTTAAAAACAAAGTCACGAGTTCCCCACCCTCCAGGACTATTAAGGGAGGCTATGTAAGGGAAGAGCATGGAACCTTGAATTTAGAAGGTTTTCCATGACTCTCATCGTGCAGCAGCCTTAGGGGCCAAGTAGCAGCAGTCGTGTTAGTTGCTCAGTTGTGTCCGACTCTGCGATCCCGAGGACTGTAGCCCACCAGGCTTCTTTGTTCATGGGCTTCTCCAGACCAGAATACTGGAGTGCGTTGTCATTCCCTTCTTCAGAGGATCTTCCCAACCCAGGGATCAAACCCAGGTCTCCCGAATTGCGGGCAGATTCTTTACCGTCTGAGCTACAGGGATGTCTTGGGGACAGTAAGACAGGAGAAAGGTTCCAGGCGCTCAGATGCCATCCGCTACACACACCCAAAGGGAGCTGAGCTTTGTTAAGACACCAGGGCCCTCTCTGCCTACATCTCCATGTGTGGTAGGAGTTTCTTGTGCGAAAGTGAAGGCGTCAGGAGAGCCATTCATGTAGGGGCCCAAGGAACCAGACTCACAGCTCTCGTGGCTGGGTACTCCCAGCTGCTGACGGCCTGACTGTCCTAGTTAATCTGGGCAGGGGGAGGGTGTGTGTGCAGAGGAGCTTCCTCAGGGAGTGTTTGCAAGCGCATTTCCGGAGACAGGATCTGATCAGTCTATTTTTCACTATCCAGTGTCACAGGCTCCTATTTGACAGAGCCTGGAGTCAAGCCTCCTCATAGGTGGTTGGGCTTCCTTCCGCCCAGCCTGCCCGGAGCCTTTAATAGGGATTCCTGATTCAGTGGTGTGGCCAGGGTGGCAGGGTCACTTGGCACACAGCCTGGCAACTCTCCGCAGGAGGGAACATCTGTTTGGCCTCTCTCCCAGCAGCCTGTGCTTACAGGAAGGCTCCTAAAGGTCTGTGGATCCTCCAGGACAGGCATCAGAATTTTTTTCTTTTTAATTAGGATTTTCTTCTTAGTTTTGTTGTTTGAAATAAAATCTTTCATGGGGAACTTAGAAAGTTTAGAAACTATAGGAAGATGAAATGAAGGAGAAAAGAAAAAACCACTTCTGATCACTCCCCAGAGTCTACCATTTTTAGTGAATTTCCTTCTTGTCTTTTTTTTTTTCCTTACGTGGCTTCTTTATTTGCTCACTTTCCCCATGTTGTTATAAACTCATAAACACATTTTACTGGGTGCATGGATCTACCATGGTTTACTTAATTCCTTCCCTCGTTTCATATTTTTTGTTGTTTTTCAGTTTTTTCTTTCTATTGAAAATAGTCCTCCAACAAACATCTTTAGACATGTAGCCTCTTGCAGATTGTTTCCTTAGGGCAGAGATACAAGAAGTGGGATTAAGTTAAAATCATAGATGCATTAAGGCCTTTGTTATGTATCACATTTGTGAAAGGATTGGTACCACATTGCAAAACCATTAGCAGAGTTCAAAAATGGGTCCCATGACCTAAGCTCTGGCCTGGTGGTTTACAGCTACGGGTAAATGGGTACCCAGGACATCTGCCAGTGTCTGGGGGCATGGTCAGCTCTCACAGTGGGACAGATACTCCTGGTGTCTGTTGGGTAAAGGCCAGGGGTGCTGCTCAGTACCCTGCGACATCCGTTACAGCCACATACAGCGAAGAATCATCTCTTCGTCAATGTCACAGGCACCAAAGTTGAGGAACTCTATGGTAACTGTCAGCTGGATCACAGCCCTTTTCAGACAGAAAAATACAGACTCTTATCAGCCCAGGTTCAGGTGCAGCTGTCAGCTGCGGTGGCTTCTGTCAGTGTTGGATGACGTTGATGTTGAAGTTGGTGTGATACTAGTTCAGCGTGTTATTTTCAAGGACTTGGCAACCTGCTCCAGAATCAGATTTCACCTTGACCTGCCGAGGGTGCCACTCGAAGTACCCCTTCCTCCAGGGCCCTGAGAATTCTTACTGGTCACTTGCCAGTGGTTCAGTCCAGACCACTGCCACCCATCGGAGATGTTCTAATACAATTATACTTCAAGAGGGGGGCCATATACTCTTTTTGCTAAGTATTCTGGGATTCTGTGCAAATTTACTTACATGTTAGTTCAGTTCAGTTCAGCTGCTCATTTGTGTCTGACTCTTTGCGACACTCTGGACTGCAGCACGCCAGGCTTCCCTGTCCATCACCACGTCCTGGAGTTTGCTCAAACCATGTCCATTGAGTCAGTGATGCCATCCAACCATCTCATCCTCTGTTGTCCCTTCCCCTCCTTCCTTCAGTCTTTTCCAGCATCAGGGTCTTTTCCAGTGAGTCAATTCTTCGAATCAGGTGGCCAAGGTGTTGAAGCTTCAGCATCAGTCCTTCCAATGAATATTCAGGACTGATCTCCTTTAGGATTGACTGCTTTGGTCTCCTTGCAGTCCAAGGGACTCTCAAGAGTCTTCTCCAGCACCACAGTTCAAAAACATCAATTCTTTGATGCTTAGCTTTCCTTATGGTCTAACTCTCACATTCATACATGACTACTGGAAAAACCATAGCTTTGACTAGACAGACCTTCGTTGGTCAAGTAATGTCTCTGCTTTTTAATTTGCTGTCTAGGTTGGTCATAACTTTTCTTCCAAGGAGTAAGTGTCTTTTAATTTCATGGCTGCAGTCACCATCTGCAGTGATTTTGGAGCCCCAAAAAATGAAGTCTGACACTGTTTCCATTGTTTGCCCATTTGTTTGCCATGAAGTGATGGGACCAGATGCCATAATCTTTGTTTTTTGAATGTTGAGTTTTAAACTAGCTTTTTCACTCTCCTCTTTCACCTTCATCAAGAGGCTCTTTAGTTCCTCTTTGCTTTCTGCCATCAGGGTGGTGTCATCTGCATATCTGAGGTTATTGGTTTTCTCCGAGCAATCTTGATTCCAACTTGTGCTTCATCCAGCCCAGCATTTTGCATGATGTACTCTGCATAGAAGTTAAATAAGCAGGGTGAAAATATACGTCAACTTACATGTCACCTCATTCCAAATCCACAGTAGGCTCTCTGCAATATGCCAAAACCCTTAGACTCTGAGGACAGAATCTCAAAGTCAGCTGTGTAGCGTGTGGTAGGGCCAGCTGGCTCTTCCCAGTATCTGTCCTCCCTTTTCCTCCGCTGGTAATAGAATCCCCAACTTAGCATTGCTCAGTGGCTTCTCAGAATCGATACCTCATTTCCTGGACTGTCACAGCCACCCAATGGCTTGTGATTGGAAATGCTGAATGTGACTTCTGGAGGTACCATTTCACAGAGGCAGTGCGCCCCTCTTCACTAACAGAAGAAATGTGGATGTGCTGGCTTGACCTAGAGTAGCCACCCTAGACCAGGAGGTGGAAGTCAAGTTTGGAGGACGGCAGAGCAATAATATAGAAGGAGCCTGGGTCTTTGATGATCACGGTGGTACTCTTAACCACCAGGCTTCACTTCTCTTAGAGTAACCTTATGTTTAATTTCAGCCACTGTTTGGTGTCTGTTACAGCTGAGGTGTCTGTTAATCCTCATTGAATAATTGATGTCAACCTCTCTCATTTCAAAGATATAAATGGAAGCCTGAATGGATTGAATGGATTACATCAGGCTCAGTTCATGGTGCCTTTTCTGTTAGCTGTCTGGGAGTTTGTTAAATAAGATTTTTAAAATATGTGAATCATTTAAGAGAAATGCTACGTTTTGGGATGCCTTAGGAAGTTGATAACACAGAAGAAGACCGAAGAATTGGGAGGAAAGCAAAGGTTTTAGCATAAGAGATGAGAGTCAGAACATACTCAGGAAAGGGGAAAAACAAAACATCCTTTATTTTTCAGGGTTAGATCCTCTGAATCTGGGAGTAGCTACTCTAACGACACCCTTGTGAGATAGTGATCCCGTTTCCGCAGGTGGCATGTCTGAATGCAAAGACTGTTTATAGAGCAGTGTAATTAGTAGATACTTCATGGAAGTGATTGCTGCCGGTTCAATTATTCTTTAATAGACTGGCTAGATCAAGGGGCTGCTCAGAAAGGAGAATCAATCTTTCTTTTCTCCCTATCACAGTAAGTGAGCTCTGATCATTTATTATGCGTATCCCCTTGGTTTCATTTCACTCACAAAGGAAATGTATGTCCTTTCTTAAAATATACAGATTTCTTTCCCCTGGGGTCTAGCAAGTAAAGGAAAAGATAATCTGCATCCCATTGAGTTAGAAGAAAGCTGTGTCTGCCCATCACCTAAGCAACCAGTTACTCAGGGCAGTTCCGCCAAAACACCCATCGATTCTGTGAAAAATCCATCAGCCTGGTTGCGAGGCATCCCACAGCCTTCTGTTTGCCCTTCCTGGGTTGAGTAACTGAATTTCTCATTTTCTGCTGCCTGTATTGGCTTCCTAAAGACCCTGCTGCAGATAGAGCTTTGATTTCATAGAGGAAGTCATCTATCTTTAAAACGCCTATCTTTAAAATTTACTAGGACTTCACTCACCATTATCAGAACATTCTCTGCAATGAAGTTCAATTGCCCAGTTCAGCATAGAGGGTCAGATGAAACCCAGTCCTTGGATGAGAAGAAACAATTTAAAAGATGATCGTTACTTGGCTTTTTCCATTTTCTTCTTCCCAGTGCTCAGAAGATGGTTTTTCTTGGCTCTGGGACTAAATGGAGTGAACACCTGGTCCAGAATTACTTGGCTCCTTCTTCTCTAGGCAACTGATTCCTGCTGGAAAATATGCATATACCACGTAGGCTCATACCAAAGACAAGAGAAAGCTTCCATTTATGCTGTCTCTTTGATTTAATTTCTGCCTTCTGAAGGTGAAGTCAGCCCAGGCAAGCCTCATCCATTGCTTCAACTACACAGAAAGGAGGTTGGCCTGGCTGACTGCATGATTACCACAGCGTAGCAGAACCTTGGCAGCAGCCTTTCAAGCGGGGAGCTGTGTTTCTGAAGACTGTTTGCATCACAAAAGAGAAATTCTGAGATGTACCAAGATTCAACGTACAAAATGCATGGGTGGCCAGGCCTGCGAACACCCTCTTTCCTGTGCCAGGTTACTCTTCTCATCTGCGTGTGACTGGCCTACTTTCATTGCGCCGCCTCCTTTCACACCCCCTGGTCTGGCCGGTTACATAAGCTGCCACGCCTCGATTCTATCTGTTGTTTTCAACTCTCGTTTCAACCTATCGTGTGCTGGAGTCAGCTCCCGATGGCTCATAAAAGTGTGCATTGCTCTTCCCATGTCATGTTCGATAACATGACATTGGTAGCTTGAAATCAGGCATGGAAAGGTAATTGTATTACAGAAACCAGCAAATCCTACAAATAGGGCTCCCCACTGCCCCCAGGAACTAGCTGTTAAACATTCTCTACCATCCAACTGGATTTAGTCCTTTTAAGTCTTTTAAAATAAGGATTGATTTTATTTTGACAAATGTTTAGTTCTATCCTCAGTCCTAGAATAACAGAAAAGAGTATCAATCCTGGACAGAATGGTTATATGTGCCCTATGTATGTCCGATTAGAACTGGACATGGAACAATAGACTGGTTCCAAATCGGGAAAGGAGTATGTCAAGGCTGTATTTGTCACCCTGCTTATTTAACATATATGCAGAGCACATTATGAGAAATACTGAACTAGATGAAGGACAAGCTGGAATCAAGATTGCCAGGAGAAATATCAATAACCTCAGATATGCAGATGACACCACCCTGATGGCAGAAAGCAAAGAGGAACTAAAGAGCCTCTTGATGAAGGTGAAAGAGGAGAGTGAAAAAGTTGGCTTAAAACTCAACATTCAGAAAACTAAGATTATAGCTAAGGGACTAAGATCATGATCCCATGACTTCATGACAAATATATGTGGAAACAGTGACAGACTTTATTTTGGGGGGGCTCCAAAATCACCGCAGATGCTTGCCTCTTGGAAGAAAAGTTAATGACCAACCTAGATAGCAAATTAAAAAGCAGAGGCATTACTTTACCAACGGTCTGTCCAGTCAAGGCTGTGGTTTTTCCAGTAAGTCATGTATGGATGTGAGAGTTGAACCATAAAGTTGAGCACCGAAGAACTGATGCTTTTGAACTGAGGTGTTGAAGAAAACTCTTGAGAGTCCCTTGGACTGCAAGGAGATCCAGCCAGTCAATCCTAAAGGAAATCAATCCTGAATATTCCTTGGAAGGACTGATGCTGAAGCTGAAACTCCAATACTTTGGCCTCCTGATGTGAAGAACTAACTCATTGGAAAAGACCCTGATGCTAGGAAAGATGAAGGTGGGAGGAGAAGGGTGTGACAGAGGATGAGATGGCTTGATGGCATCACCAATTCAATGGATATGAGTTTGAGTCAACTCTGGGAGTTGGTGATGGACAGGGAGGCCTGGCATGCCGCAGTCCATGGGTTCGCAAAGAGTCGGACATGGTTGAGCGACTGAACTGAACTGGTGTATGCCTACAGAGTTTTCTTCAGAACAGGCTCCTCAAATTGGCCCCCCTCCCTTCCTTCATGACTCTGATCTACCTCTAAGCCAGCCTCAGCAAGGCTGGACTACCTGGAACTTCCCTAACCATTCTTCTCTGTCAAAACTTAAAAAAAAAAAATTATTGGAGTATAGTTGATTTACAATGTTGTATTAGTTTCGGGTGTACGGCAAAGTGAGTCAGTTATACATATATGTATATTCACTCTTTTTAAGATTATTTTCCCATGTAGGTCATTACTGACTATTAAGTGGAGGTCCCTGTGCTATACAGTAGGTCTTGTTGGCTGTCTTATCTTATATATAGTAGTGTGTGTATGTTTATCCCAAGCTCCTGATTTATTCCTTCTTCCTAGTATTTCCCCTTTGGCAACTAAGTTTATTTTTGAGATCTGTAATAAGTTTATTTTTGATATCTCTTAAGTCTGTTTCTATTTTATAAATAAGTTCATTTATGTAATTTAAAAAATTAGATTCCACCTGTAAGTGATATCCTATGATGTTTGTCTTTGTCTGACTTAGTTTACTTCGTGTGATCATCTCTAAGTCTGTCCGTGTTGCCACAGATGACATTATTTCATTCTTTTTTCAGGGAGGCCTGGCATGCCGCAGTCCATGGGTTCGCAAAGAGTCGGACATGGTTGAGCGACTGAACTGAACTGGTGTATGCCTACAGAGTTTTCTTCAGAACAGGCTCCTCAAATTGGCCCCCCTCCCTTCCTTCATGACTCTGATCTACCTCTAAGCCAGCCTCAGCAAGGCTGGACTACCTGGAACTTCCCTAACCATTCTTCTCTGTCAAAACTTAAAAAAAAAAAATTATTGGAGTATAGTTGATTTACAATGTTGTATTAGTTTCGGGTGTACGGCAAAGTGAGTCAGTTATACATATATGTATATTCACTCTTTTTAAGATTATTTTCCCATGTAGGTCATTACTGACTATTAAGTGGAGGTCCCTGTGCTATACAGTAGGTCTTGTTGGCTGTCTTATCTTAACAACTGTGGATTTGTATAGTACTACAGTACTTAGTTATTGAAAAAAATCCACATATAAATGGATTCATGCAGTTCATACCATGTTGTTCAAGGGTCAACTGTATTTAGGTATAAACCTTAAAAATATATACAAGATCTCTATATGAGGAAAATGACAAGATTTTGATGAAAGAAATCAAAGAACTAAACAAATGGAGAGAGATTACATATCCATGGATACGAAGACTCAGTATTGCCAAGACGTCAGTTTTTCCCACCTTGGTCTGTAGATTCACAGCAATCCCAATCAAAATTTCATTCAGCTAGTTATTTTGTGGATATCAACAAACTAATTCTAAAATTCATACAGAGAGGCAAAAGATTCAGAATAAGCAACACGATATTGAAGAACAGCAAAATCAGAGGAACTGTCAATACCTGACTCTAAGCCTTACTGTAAACCTGTAGTAGTCAAGATAATGTAGTATTCACAGAAGAATAGACAAGTAGACCAATAACAGCCCAGAAATAGACCCCCATAAATACAGTCAAGTGATCTTTGACCAAGGAGTAAAGGTAATAGAATGGAGGAATGATAGTCCTTTTAACAAACAGAACTGGAGCAACTGGACATCCACATGCAAAAAGATAAACCTAGACAAGAGCTTACACCCTTCACAAAAATGAACTTAAAATGGTTCACAGTCCTAAATATAAAAGGCAAAACTATAAAACTCTTAGAAAATAACATAGAAAATCTAAAATGACCAAGGGTATGGCAATGACTTTTTAGATAAAACACCAAAGACGTGATCTAGGAAATAAATAATTAATAAGCTGGATTTCATTAAAATTGCAACACTGTGCTCTGCAAAAGACAGTGTCAAGAGAATGAGAACAAACCATGGGATAGGAGAAGATATCTGCCAAAGACGTGTCTGATGAAGGACCTCTGTCCAAAAGAAACAGTTCTTAAGCTCAGCATAAGAAAGCAAACATTTAAAAAATGATTTTTAAAATAAGCAAATGACCTGAATGAACATTCCATCAAAGAAGATGGCAAGTGAGCATATGAAAAGATGCTCAGCATCATATGTCATTCAGTTCAGTTCAGTCGCTCAGTTGTGTCCGACTCTCTGCGACCCCATGAATTGCAGCACGCCAGGCCTCCCTGTCCATCACCAACTCCTGGAGTCCACTCAGACTCACATATGTCATTAAGTAATTGGAAATTAAACCAACAATGAGATACCACTGCATACTATTAGAATGGCCCAAACCCAGAACACTGACAATACCAAATGTTGTCAAGGATGTGGAGCCACAGGAATTCTCAGTTATTGTGGAGTTGCAAAATGAGCTCTCCAGCCATGAAAAGACAGAGAAGAAGCTTAAATGCTTATCACTAAATGATTGAAGTCCATCAAAAAAGATCGTAACCCATATGATTACAGTTACATGACATTCTGGAAGAGGTAGAACCATGGAGACAGTAAAAATGTCAGTGGTTTCCAAGGGTTAGCAGATTAGGTGAAGAGCTTCCGCCGATGGTAAAGAATCTGCCTGCAATGCAGGAGACCCGAGTTCAAGCCCTGGGTTGGGAAGATCCCCTGTAGAAAGGAATGGCAACCCACTCCAGTTTTCTTGCCTGGAGAATTCCATGGAGAGACCATGGGCTTGCAAAGCAACTTAGCGACTTATACATACATGAAGGGGTACAGCACAGAGGATTTTTAGGGCAGTGGTACGATGCCATCGTGATGGGTACACGTCATTATACATTTGTCAAAACCTGTAGGATGTACAACACCAAGAACAAACTCCAGTATAAACTATGGACTTGGGGTGGTGATGGGTGTAGATTCATCGCCTATCACACAGGGACTACCCTAGTGGGGGACATTGGTCATGAGGAGGCCATGCGTGTGTGGGCGCAGGTGGTCTATGGGAAATCTTTGTATTTTCCTCTCAATTTTTCTGTAAGTCTCAAGCTGCTCTACAAAATAGTCTTTTTTAAAACAAATTGGATTATGGTTATATAGGAAATTGTTTCTGTAGTTTAAAGAAGTATTTAGAGATGAAATGTCATAACGTCTGTAATTTTTCTTTAAAAATACTTCAGAAGAAAATGAAACAAATGTGGGAAAATGTTAACAACTGTTAAAGCTGAAGGAGGGCTATGTGGAGGCTATGATTCTCTGCTCCTGTCTATATGTTTGAAATTTTTCATCACAGTCATTTCAAAAGCACTTGTACTCATGGAATCTGTGAATTTGGTCAATCTCAAGTAGAACTGCTCATCTGAGTCCCCTGAAACCAGGGCCTGTATGACTCAAGGTTGTCAACTGGTCAGATTGTTTCAATCACAGTAAAAGCCTGCGGCAGAGTGTACTATAGGGTTGGCCCTGGGTTGAAAAGATTCCCTGGAGAAGGAAATGGCAACCCACTCCAGTATTCTTGCCTGGAGAATCCCCATGGACAAAGGAGCCTGGTGGGCTACAGTCTGTGCCCATGGGGTTGCAGAGAGTCGGGCATGGCTGAGATGCTGAGCCCCGAGTGTCTGTGTTCCCACGGGCTTAGCTCAGGCTCTCGCGTCTGCCGTGGGCAGGACGAGGAGTGACTGACCGGCAGGCGTTTCCCAGTTCAGCTGGAGGGAGCTCAATGCAGTACACATTCATTATCTTACTTTGTTGCTTTTTGTGATTGTACAGACTGCCTGAAAATAACTGTTTTTCGCTAACCCTCCTAAGCACGACCCCGCTCATGTAATCAGAATATTATTTTAAAATGCACAAAAATATTTTTTCTTGTAGTGACACCTCCCTCTTTAACGTAACAGGGAATTCTTTGCTTTTCGAGATCTTTCTTTTCATTCTATCCAGTTATATGGAGATCTTCCTTGTTCTTTCAGGAGGTCTTAACCTAGCATCTTGTCTGGCTTCAGGAATCTCCACAGAACATGCCCATGGCCTCCTTGCTTCTCAGCCCTCTCTGCCCAACCTTGTTCTGTACTTGCCCCTCAGACCATGAGACTCCAGCAACCCTGCATTGCACCGGGTGTTTCTCGCCCTTGGTGTGGGACCTCAAAGGAACCGAAACCCCAACTCTTATCCTCATCCCCTTGGCCAGATCTCTTGATTCTGGGCTTCCAAGTTCCCTCCTGCTGAGGCTTGAGGACTTGAAGAGAACCACAAAGCTGAGACAGGACAGTCTGTGGTCTTGGACAGCCCCTGGAATCTTGGTTTCATCTCCTAATGGGATTAATAAAAGCCACTTTTTATCTGCCTCGCAGGGCTGTTATGAGGATCAAAAGAAGAAAAGTCTACCCAAGTCTAAGCTTTATGTTAGAGCCCAGTACAATTGTTTCCTGTTACCTATTTTTATATAATTTGATTTTTAATGTTATGTAGTATTTTTAGTGACTCTCCCCATAGTCAATGTTGTTATTAATTCTGTTTACTCATCTGGAATAAAAAAGGTTTAATGCAATATTTTCTACCTGGAAAAGTTGTGAATAAGGAAAGAGGGGGTCAGTGTCCTCAGCAACAGCCCATGAAATGCCCCTGTAAAGAGGATGCCTGGACCTACCCAGGTGTGCCTCTCTAAAACAGGTTCCTGCTCTGGTCACTGGCTACAAATCTGGCTCCTGTTCGTCTGGGAACCGCTGACATTGAATTTTTCACCAGCTTTGATTTTCCATCAACCTTCATTTCTTCCTTCCTCCCTCCCTGGCTTCCCAAGCTTCTGTGCTCTTCAGACCTTTGGCACACAGGACTGCTGACATGCCTTTTGTACAGCAAGTTGTTGTGTTCTACTTTTAGAAGTAGACAGAATCAAATGTTTTTTTTTATATAAAATTTTTAAAAATTTTATTTTTCCTATTCTTTTCCATGGTGGTTTATCCCAGGATATTGAATTGAATTCCCTGTGCTATACAGTAGGACTTTGTTGTTTATCCATTCTGTGTAGAATTGCATCTGCTAACCTCAGATCTCCATCCATCCCTCCCTCTCCCTCGACAGCCACAAGTCTGGTCTCTGTGTCTGTGACTCTGTTTCTGTTTCATAGAGAACTTCATTTGTGTCATATTTTAGTTTCCACATGTAAGTGATATCATATGGCATTTGTCCTCTTTTTTTGTTTCACTTAATGTGATAGTCTCTGGGTCCATCCATGTTGCTGGAAATGGCATTATTTCATTCTTCAGGGTGGCTGAGTCCATTGTATCACATTGTACCACATCTTTATCCGTTCGTCTGTTGGTGGGCATTTAGGTCATTTCCATATCGTGGCTGTTGTAAATAGTGCTGCTGTGAACATAGGAGATCTTGTCTCTCTTTTTTTGATATTTATGCATTTAGCTGTGCGGGATCTTAATTTTGGCATGTGGGATCTTTAGCTGCAGCATGCAAGTTATCTGTTGCAGCATGGGGGATCTAGTTCCCTGATCAGGGATTGAATCCAGGGCCCCTGATTGGGAGCATGGAGTCTTAGCCACCGGACCACCAGCAAAGTCCTTGTATCTTATTTATTTATGGTTTCCTTTGGATATATGCCCAGGAATATATATGCTGGATCATATAGCAACTCTATTTTTAGTCTTTTGGGGATCCTCTATACTGTTTTCCATAATGGTTGCACCAGTTTACATTTCTACCAGCAGTTGTTTAAGAGGGTTCCTGTTTTTCCACACACTCTCCAGCATTTGGTATTTATATAGTCCTGTTTTAGAGTTGAGCAGAGTGAGGTCTGGAGAGTTTGAAGGGGTTCCCCCAAGGTCCTACCATTGGTAAATGACAGAATTCTTTCTCAGTCCACATGTATCCACATCTTATGCAGTTGCTGTACATCCAGCAGGTTCTTAACCCAGCACCGTGTTTGTTTGTTTGTTTGTTTGCTTAATTAAAAAAATCTTTTTCAAAGTTTATTTTCAATTGGAGGAAAACTGCTTTACAATGTTGTGTTGGTTTCTGTTGTGTTGGTTTCTGCCACACAACATCACAAATCAGCTATAATTATACATATATCACCTCTCTCCTGAGCCTCCCTCACCTCCCCAGCCCCACCCCTCTAGGTCATCACAGAGCGCCGGGGTGGGCTCCCTGTGTTACACAGTGACTTCCCACCAGTTATCTGTTTTACACATGGTAGTCTATGCATGTTGATGCTACTTCTTCATTCATCCCACTCTCTCCTTCCCCACACTCTGTCCACTGTGTTTCTCTATATCTGAGTCTCCATTCCTCCCTACAAAGAAGTTATCAATACATATCAGTTTTCTAATTCCATATATATGTGTGAATATACGATAATTTGTTTTTCTCTTCTCACTTACTTCACTCTGTATAACGGGCTCTAGGTTCATCCACCTCACTAGAACAGACTCAAACGTGTTCTTTTTTATGGCCGAGTAATATTCCATTGTGTATATGTATGACATCTTCTTTATTCATTCATCTGCTGCTGGATATCTAGGTTGCTTCTGTGTCCTGGCTATGGTAAATAGTGCTGCTGTGAACATTGTCTTTTTCAGTGTGGCTTTCTCAGGGTATATGCCCAGTAGTGGTATTGCTGGGCCATATGGTAGTTTTATTCCTAGTTTCTTTCCTCCATACTGTTCTCCATAGTGGCTGTTATTAATTTGCATCCCCACCATCAGTGCAAGAATGTTCCCTTTTCTCCACACCCTCTCCAGCATTTATTGTTTGTAGATTTTTTGATAATGGCCATCCTGACTGGTGTGATATAATACCTTGTTATAGTTTTGATTTGCATTTCTCTAACAAATAGTGATGCTAAGCATCTTTTCACGTGTTTATTGGCCATCTGAACTTAGCGTCTTTTGTCTGATTTCAGGAGATCACCTACAAAAACTTATATATGTGTACATTTTTCTAGATAGAGAGTCCACATTTGCCAAGGGGTCTTCAAGAGATGCAAGACTTAAAAATAAAGAACATGCTGCCCATTTTGCCTGGCATAGACCCAGTGTTCAACATTCGTGTGCTGGATTGAACTGAGGCCAAGTAGGGGGTGGGGAGGCGGGTCTCAGAGGGATAGCACTCTGTTTATCCTGAAGAGTACCCTGTGGGGAATGACCCCCCTGTTGTAACAGCTGCGGTCTCAGCTATGATGACTCAGAGAACCCACATAGAGATTGGGGAGGAGGCCAGGAAATTTTCATGATGGCTAGATAGCCTGTGAACATTTCATACCATGAACAGTATGAAAAGGCAAAAAGATATGACACTGAAAGATGAACTCACCAAGTTGATAGGTGTCCAATATGCTACTAGAGAAGAGTAGAGAAATAGCTCAGGAAAGAATTAAGAGGCTGAGCCAAAACAAAAACAACACCCAGTTGTAGATATGACTGGTGCTGGAAGTCAAGTCTGATGCTGTAAAGAACAATATTGCACAGGAACCTGGAATGTTAGGTCCATGAATCAAGGTAAATTGGAAGTGGTCAAACAGGAGATGGCAAAAGTGAACATTAACATTTTAGGAATCAGTGAACTAAAATGGACTGGAATGGGTGAATTTAATTTAGATGGCCATTATATCTACTACTGTGGGCAAGAATCCTGTAGAAGAAATGGAGTAGCCAAGTTAACAAAAGAGTTTGAAATGCAGTAGTACTTGGGTAAAATCTCAAAAATGACAGAATGATCTCTGTTTCCAAGGCAAACCTTTCAGTATCAGTAATCCAAGTCTGTGCCCCAGCCACTAATCCTGAAGAAGCTGAAATTGAATGGTTCTATGAAGACCTACAAGGCCTTCTAGAGCTAACACCAAAAAAAAAAAAAAAAAGATGTCCTTTTCATTATAGGGGACTGGGATGCAAAAGTAGCAAGTCAGAAGATACCTAGAGTAACAGGCAAGTTTGGCCTTGGAGTGCAAAATGAAGCAGGGCAAAGGCCAACAGAGTTTTACCAAGAGTACACACTGGTCAGAGCAAGCACTCTCTTCCAGCAACACAAGAGACAACTCTACACGTGGACATCACCAGATCAATACCAAAACCAGATGGATTGCATTCTTTGCAGGTGAGATGGAGAAGATCTCTATAGTCAGCAGAAACAAGACCAGGAGCTGACTGTGGCTCAGATCATGAACTCCTTATTGGCAAATTCAGACTTATTGAAGAAAATAGGGAAAACCACTAGACCATTCAGGTATGACCTAAGTCAAATCCCTTAAGATTATCCAATGGAAGTGACAAATAGATTCAAGGGATTAGATCCGATAGACAGAGTGTCTGAAGAACTACAGATGGAAGTCCGTAACATTGTACAGGAGGTTGTAATCAAAACCATCCCCAAGTAAAAGAAATGCCAAAAGGCAAAATGGTTGTCCAAGGAGGCCTTTCAAATAGCTGAGAAAAGAAGAGAAACAAAAGGCAAAGGAGAAAAGGAAAGATACATCCACCTGAATGCAGAGTTCCAAAGAATAGCAAGGAGAGATAAGAAAGCCTTCCTCAGTGATCAGTGCAAAGAAATAGAAGAAAACAGTAGACTGGGAAAAACAAGAGATCTCTTCAAGAAAATTAGAGATACCAGGGGGCATTTCATGCAAAGATGGGCACAACAAAAGACAGAAATGATATGGAGCTAACAGAAGCAGAAGATATTAAGAAGAGGTGGCAAGAATACACAGAACTATACAAAAAAGATCTTTAAGACCCAGATAACCATGATGGTGTGATCACTCACCTAGAGCCAGCATCTTGGAGTGTGAGGTCAAGTGGGCCTTTTGAAGCATCACGTGAGCAAACCTAGTGGAGGTGATGGAATTCTAGCTGAGCTATTTCAAATCCTAAAAGATGATGCTGTTAAATTGCTGCAATCAATAAACAAGCAATTTCAGAAAACTCAGCAGTGGCCCTAGGATGGAAAAGGTCAGTTTTCATTCCATTCCCAAAGAAGGGCAGTGCTAAAGATTATTCAAATTACTCCACAATTGCACTCATCTCACACACCAGCAAAGTAATGCTAAATTCTTCAAGCCAGGCTTCAACAGTACGTGAACTGAGAATTCTCATATGTTCAAGCTGGATTTATAAAAGGCAGAGGAACCAGAGATCAAATTGCCAACATCCACTGGATCATAGAAAAAGCAAGAGAATTCCAGAAAAACATCTATGTCTGCTTCATTGACTATGCCAAAGCCTTTGAATGTGTAGATTACTACAAACTGTGGAGAATTCTTAAAGAGATGGAAACATCAGACCACCTTACCTGCCTCCTGAGATATCTGTGTACAGGTCAAGAAGCAACAATTAGAACCAGACATGGAACAACAGACTGGCTCCAAATTGGGAAAGGAGTACGTCAAGGCTGTATGTTGTCACCTTGCTTATTTAACTTTTATGCAGAGTACATCATGTGAAATGCCAGGCTGGCTGAAGCACAAGCTGGAATCAAGATTTCTGGGAGAAATATCAAAAACCTCAGGTATGCAGATGACACCACCCTTATGGCAGAAAGCAAAGAAGAACTAAAGAGACTCTTGAAAGTGAAAGAAGAGAGTGAAAAAGCTGGCTTAAAACTCAGCATTCAAAAAACTAATACCATGGCATCTGGTCCCATCACTTCATGCAAATAGATGGGGAAACAGTGATAGACTTCATTTTTTTGGGCTCCAAAATCATTGCAGATGGTGACTGCAGCCTTGAAATTGAAAGACGCTTACTCCTTGGATGACTCTTGAAAGTGAAAGAGGAGAGTGAAAAAGCTGGCTTAAAACTCAGCATTCAAAAAACTAATACCATGGCATCTGGTCCCATCACTTCATGCAAATAGATGGGGAAACAGTGATAGACTTCATTTTTTTGGGCTCCAAAATCATTGCAGATGGTGACTGCAGCCTTGAAATTGAAAGACGCTTACTCCTTGGAAGAAAAGTTATGACCAACCTAGACAGCATATTAAAAAGCAGAGACATTGCTTTGCCAACAAAGTCCGTCTAGTCAAAGCTATGGTTTCTCCAGTAGTCATGTATGGATGTGAGAGTTGGACCATAAAGAGAGCTGAGCATAGAATAACTGATGCTTTTGAACTGTGTTGGAGAAGACTCTTGAGAGTCCCTTGGACTGCAAGGAGATCCAACCAGTCAATTCTAAAGGAAATCAGTCCTGAATATTCATTGGAAGGACTGATGCTGAAGCTGAAACACCAATACTTTGGCCACCTGATGCGAAGAACTGACTCCTTAGAAAAGACCCAGATGCTAGGAAAAATTGAAGGCAAGAGGAGAAGGGGATGACAGAGGATGGGATGGCTGTATGGCATCACCAACTTGATAGACATGAGTGTGAGCAAGCTCTGGGATTTGGTGATGGACAGGGAAGCCTGGCATGCTTCAGTCCATAGGTTGCAAAGAGTCAGACATGACTCAGCGACTGAACTGAACTGAACTGAGACAGCCTATAACCCAGGACCAACTCAGCTCCCCTGAAGAAGGCTGATCCCTGATGAAGTCTATGGAGAGAGAAGTGTTGAAAGAGAAATGTCCTTCCCCTCTCCTAGACTTGTAGTGTGGTTGCCAGCTGAGGGGTTCCTGCATCTTCTCTGGGTGAACAGACCCTCTAGAACTTCCTGTGAAGCAAAGAAATGAAACCTTCTTGAGGAGACTACCTTCATCAGCCAGCCCAAGGCTCATTACAGAGTGAGACAAAGTGGAGAGTTGAGCTTCCCAACCTTAAGCAGTGAAGAAAAATGAATAGGAGGCTCTGGCAAAGGAACTGCACCAAATGTGGAGATCAAGGAGCATCAGTGTCAAGCCAGTTGTCATCCTGGCAAGTGGACCAGCCTCCAGCACTCTCATTTGGCATCTTAAAGAACTAGACATGGGTCACGGTTTGGCATCCATTCAGAGACACGAAGTAGAATCAGGACATTTTAATTTTAACAACAGAATATTACAGAACACATGCTATTAGAATGCGTAAAATCTGACTAACACGGGCAGTCAGAAACAAGCATGAACATCCCCCCTGCCCCCCGCCCAAGTCAGGCCTCCATTATGGGATGTTTTTGGTCTTTTGTGTTTCACAGGATGTGTTTAGAGGAGAGATTTCCGTGGCCACTGAAACACAGAGAAACTCGGTGCCCAAAAAAAGAATGAGAGGAAATAAGAGCCTGCGTGTGTGTCCCGTGGTAAACAATGAGGCCGGAAGCATCCATCTGGAATGCATTCAAAAAACACAACTGCCTGCTGAAATGCTGGGGGACCAGCGCTCTGAAAACAGAGCAAGCTTTTACCCAGACTTTGCTGGAGAGCAGCATACAAGAGTCGGGGTGCGAGGAGTGTGTTGAATGAGGAAAAGTTGGGCACGAGAATCCTTAGCAGCCAAAGTGTGTGTGTGTGTGTGTGTGTGTGTGTGTGTGTGTGTGTGTGTGCGCGCGCGTGCGCATGCGTGCGTGCCTCAGGCAGAGAGAGCGCGGGGAGACAAGCTCCAGTCCTGTTGTTGTAAATGGCTTTGAGTTTAAAATTCCACCCACAACCCATCTCGGTTCCTTTCAGTGGAGTCCTGGCTCTAGACTCGGGTTATGGCAGCTTCTTGAAGGGACCCTGAATGTAAAAGCATGAGCAGAAATACGGGATATGTTTCAAGAGCTTTTAATGCTTCTTAACCAGGTTACGGTGAAGAGGAGAGGTTTGTGCAGCAAGCTGGCGTTATTTTAATTCACCTAGTGGAAGATGATTGAAGCATTTATCATACAATTAGGGTCAAGAATGAATCTGGCATCATTTAAGGTGAATACCCCAAACACAAAGCTGATTCAGTTGGCATGATTTCTGGTTTTGAGAACAGCAAGTCTGGCAGCGATTAACCAGGCAAGGGAAAACAGCAGAGAGCCCACTGTGTGGCCGTCCGCTGCACAGAGCAGGACAAGGAATTGTGGGAAGCCAGCGACGAGCAGCATGAGGGGCCCCCTGGAACCCAGCACTGTGTGGGTAATGGCCAGTGCCTGCAGCGTCTCAGGAAGGTTTATGAATGTTAATGTGACTCTGAGATGGAGAGTAAGTGGTGCCTGTTCTGTAAACATGAGGTATGCCAGGAGCTGGGCCTCCTGGAGGAGGCTCACCCACTCCAGGTTCTAATGCTGCAGAATGAAAAAAGAAAAACGCAAAGGAAAGAAAAGAAGTACATTGACAATATCATCAACACAGCTGATGAACAGAAATGATATTTGAAAGAAAACTTTGATGCTTCTTACAAATGCTTCCATTCAGAACCAAAGATTCGTTCAGAGACTTAAAGCTGTCAAGCTGTGCAAGAAAGGGTGGCCATGAAGCCCCCTAGCCCCCAAACGTCAGGGCATTCTTCAACCATGAGCCTCCAGTGAGCCTGTCTCCCATCGTGTGGGAGTCTGGGGTTCAAGCATGGTAACATCTTGGCTTGCTGGTAGCTGCTATGAAGCCTGAGCCAAAAGATACATATGTAGGCATGGCATCCTTTTTTTTTTTTTTTTTTTTTAAATATCTGTCTGTTTGGCTGCGCTGGGACTTAGTTGCAGCTTTCAGGATCTTGATCTTTGTTTCATCACAGAGGATCTTTAGTTGTGGCTTGTGAACTCTTAGTTGCAACATGTGGGGTCTAGTTCCCTAATCAGGGATAGAACTCAGGCCCCCTGCATTGGGAGCATGGAGTCTTAGCCACTGGACCACCAGGGAAGTGCCCACATGTGGCATCCTTGTGATTGCTTTGCTTCAAAATTCTCCAAGCCAGGCTTCAGCAATACATGAACCATGAACTACCTGATGTACAAGCTGGTTTTAGAAAAGGCAGAGGAACCAGAGATCAAATTGCTAACATCCGCTGGATCATAGAAAAAGCAAGAGAGTTCCAGAAAAACATCGATTTCTGCTTCATTGACTATGCCAAAGCCTTTGACTGTGGGGATCACAATAAACTGTGAAAAATTCTGAAAGAGATGGGAATACTAGACCACCTGACCTGCCTCTTGAGAAATCTGTATACAGATCAGGAAGCAACAGTTAGAACTGGACATGGAACAACACACTGGTTTCAAATAGGAAAAGGATTATGTCAAGGCTGTATATTGTCACCCTGTTTATTTAACTTATACGCAGAGTACATCATGAGAAATGCTGGACTGGAAGAAACACAAACTGGAATCAAGATTGTTGGGAGAAATATCAATAACCTCAGATATACAGATGACACCACCCTTATGGCAGAAAGTGAAGAGGAACTAAAAAACCTCTTGAGGAAAGTGAAAGAGGAGAGTGAAAAAGTTGGCTTAAAGCTCAGCATTCAGAAAACGAAGATCATGGCATCTGGTCCCATCACTTCATGGGAAATAGATGGGGAAACAGTGGAAACAGTGTCAGACTTTTTTGGGGGGGCTCCAAAATCACTGCAGATGGTGACTGCAGCCATGAAATTAAAAGACACTTACTCCTTGGAAGAAAAGTTATGACCAACCTAGATACCATATTCAAAAGCAGAGACATTACTTTGCCGACCAAGGTCCGTCTAGTCAAAGCTATGGTCTTTCCTGTGGTCATGTATGGATGTGAGAGTTGGACTGTGAAGAAGGCTGAGCACCGAAGAATTGATGCTTTTGAACTGTGGTATTGGAGAAGACTCTTGAGAGTCTCTTGGACTGCAAGGAGATCCAACCAGTCCATTCTGAAGGAGATCAACCCTGGGATTTCTTCGGAAGGAATGATACTAAAGCTGAAACTCCAGCACTTTGGCCACCTCATGCGAAGAGTTGACTCATTGGAAAAGACTCTGATGCTGGGAAGGATTGGGGGCAGGAGGAGAAGGGGCTGACAGAGGATGAGATGGCTGGATGGCATCACTGACATGGAAGTGAGTCTGAGTAAACTCCAGGAGTTGGTGATGGTCAGGGAGGCCTGGCGTGCTGCGATTCATGGAGTTGCAAAGAGTTGGACACGACTGAGTGACTGAACTGAACTGAACTGAACTGAACTAGGCTATTCCCTGTAGATGCTTTGGGGTTAAGACTGGCAGCCTTGTCTCCAGGCACATACCAAGGGGACTATTATAAAGCAAAGTACCAAAATCTGTTCTGGAAAGCAGAGCACAAAGTGGGTGGATGGAAAAATGGAAACCTCACAGGCGAGAGGTGACCTAACGTAAAGTGAAGTCGCTCAGTCGTGTTCGACTCTTTTCGACCCTGTGGGCTGTAGCCCACCAGGCTCCTCTGTCCATGGGATTCTCTAGGCAAGAATACTAGAGTGGGTTGCCATTTCCTTCTCCAGGGGATATTCCTGACCCAAGGATCGAACCCAAGTCTCCTGCATTGCAGGCAGATGCTTTGACCTCTGAACCACCAGGGAAGCCAGGGATCCAAATAACATTAGTTTAAACAAGATGGAAGTTACTTCTCTCTCCTGTAACAACCTGGCCATAAGCTGACAAGGCTACTAGGATGGTTTATGATGGAGGAAAGACCCAGTTTCTTTCCATCTTGTTCTCTATTCTCCCTAGAGTATTGGTCTCATCTAAATGGCCCCAAATGCCTCATTATCTCCATGTGCACATTCCAGCAGCAAAGAAGAAGGGGAGGGTGTTCCTCTACCCAGCAAGGGATCGTTCTGGATGCTCCGCACATCTCATTGGTCAGGAGGTAATCATGTGACCACACCTAGCTGCAGGGGAGACTGGGAAATTTTTTTCTTCCCTGGGTGGCTGTGCACCCAGCTAAGCTCGGTATTTCTATGGCAGCAGGACAGAGGCAGTCTGCAGGAGCTGGATGTGATAGTTCAGTCTTAGACGTCTCCCACTCCACCCTCCTTCTCGGGTCATGCTTCTGTTCCTCTCTCTGACCTCCCATACCTCCTCTCTCTGCCCCACAGAGCACTTCCAGACTTTGTCACAGCTTCTTTCCCCAGATTCCGTGGCCCCACTCAGAATTTTCTGCTTGTTCTCCTCTTTTCACAGCCTCTTCTGCCATCACATCAGGGAAATTTTAACACAAGGGAAGGAAAACGGCGTTTTGGCTGTATCGCCTTGTATTGTGTTGACCACGTTCCACCATCATCTCCCTAATATAATGGAAGCTTCCTGTAAGTAGGAAGTGCCTCTAACAGGTATGGTGCTATGGGTGCTCAAAAACACTAAGTAAATTATCTCAAACACACTGTCAAGATTCACTCTGTTCTGGAGAGTGGTGACATGCATGTTTACACGTGTAGGAGGATAGATATGCCAGTGGACGATGATCGGACATGACAGCAGGACTTTGACCCACATTAGAAGCCCCAGGTAACAGACCACAACCTCCAAAGCAAATGGCCCAGAACACAGTAGGACTTGGTCAACATATGCTTGCTTCCATATTTTTTGCCACTCCCCCTTCCCACTGCCCTGACACTTGCTTCCAATTCATTCCCAAGCAGGGAAAGCCAGATACCATATATGCTTCCCTGGGATTTCCCGGGCGGTCCAGTGGTTAAGACTCGGTGCTTCTAATGCAGAGGGTGTGGGTTTGATCCCTGGTTAAGGGAGCTAAGATCCTATGTGCTTTGCAGCACAGCCAAAAAATTAATAATAATTTTTTACAATAAATACTTAAAAAAAATATACTCTCCTAACCAATAATGTAAGATGATCCACTGATAGTTATTCACGTCCAGCACACCCGTGCTAGTAAACTCCAGTCAGAGCATACTCGAAGCCTTCCCTTTTCTCACTATAAATCCAAATTAAACCAAGACAATTAGAGGACAAAGAACTCCTCCCCCACCCCCCGCCCCAATAAACCAATTTTGTGAGGAGGAAGAATTTCATTCAGTGTAGTTCTAGGAACAGAATGGAACTTCCCCCACTCAGCATTTTGGCTGAGTTTCTGACTTAAGTTTTAAGGCACTAAATATACAAAGAAATCAGATATTAAAAATTAAACTGAGGTTTATATTTAGGATTAGAGTTGAGGCACTGCTCAAAGTCGAAGGATCCACCGGGCTGCCCTTCCAGGTTCCGAAGTTGAATTTCAAACGTAAAGACTAAGCCTTTCAGTTTATACTCTGGTGGGAGTGAAGTCTGGCAGATTATAACATGTATCGGTGACCTGACACCAAGCAGGGCATCCCTGGGACTCCAAGCACCAAAAGTTCACTGGCATCACCAGGGCCATAAAGAGATGAAGGATGCAGGGGAAGATGTCTCCTCACAGGCAATGGGCACGAGAGTCGATTCGATGAAGTTAATCAGTTGCAAAGTGGAAGACAAAACATTACATATGAATGCGGGAGCAAACTAATTATATACAAGTCCTGGGTGCAGCCCAGACTGCTCACCTTCCAGGCAGAACGTTACCTACCAGGCGTCAGTGAGCCCTCCAGGCTTCCTTAATTCATCCTTGGCAGCTCTGGGTCTGTTAACTTTTCCTGTTTACAACCGCAGCCTTATTGTGGCACCAAATGTGGTATCATTGTCACCCATCAGCCGTTCCCTCCTGATGGACAGCATCTTGGTCAGCTCCCCACACCACCCCGACTCTGGACACCCTTAGACTCTTACCATAGAGGCCCTTTCCCTTCCTCTCCATCAGCCACAAAGGCTTGCATTTCTCCCTTTCTTTCCCATTTCTCTCGTCCTCTACTAGTCAGGCCTTTGTGTGGCTCAGCTGGACTCTCACCCTAGCCTCTGTGGGCGGCTCTGTGCCCTGGCCTCTCTCCTCTCCTGTTTTTTTCTTAAAAAAAAAAAAAAAATTATTCATTTGGCTGCACCAGTTCTCAGTTGCAGCATGTGGGATCTTCAGTCTTCACGACAGCATGTGACATGGAGTTCCCTGACCAGGGATGGAACCCGGGCCCCCTGCAATGGGAGCTCTGAGTCTTAGTCACTGGGCCACCAAGGAAGTCCCCTGAATAAATTACTAGAGAATAAACACCTAGATAATCACCAGCCAGTTCAACAGACAGGTCACAACGCCGTCTCCCCTCCTAGGAAGAATAACTGCTGGTACTAAATCTGAGTCTCACAGTTCAGCTTGCCTTTTTAAAAACTTTATGAAATGCAGTCCTGCAGTAGATCATCCCCAGCAGCCTGGTGCCCTCCTCATCATTGGGTGCACAAGACTCTACCATGTGGCCTGTTGCTACACATCTTTCCTCCTGACTCCTCCCACCTAGAATGTCTGTCCTCAACTGATCCAACCATCCTCTGTATCCACTCACCAAATTATCATCCATTCTTAGAATTTAATACAAAAGCCCCTTCCTCCTCCAAGAAACTCCCCCATATAACCCCATAAACCACTGTCGTTCCTGCCTGGAACTCCTCCGATAGTTTGACCTCCTCTTCCAGCTCTTGCACCTACATTGCCTCACACCGTGGTTTCTCGTGCTGCTGTTTCAACCTGCTGTAGAGGATGGCCTCCATAACCAAACAGCTGGATCATTTTACTTTCGGGGGACCCCATAGAATGTTTAGCATTCAGCCAGAAACATGGTAGGTGTCCAGTGAATTCAATCACCAGATGGATCTACTAGCCACACTCTGCATGCATGAAACAGAAGTATCATGGACTCGTCGTTGGGCCGCAGCCTGGCAGTGCCTGGAAGCTGTTCTTATCATTGATTGTTTTGCCTGGTGCTGTAGATAAATGAGCTTCAGGAACTCAGCATGAGGCTGCGGTTTTTTCTGGGAGCCGCTTTGAGGAGTAGATCCACCCTTAAACTGTTTCCATTGTGTCTGCCTCTAGAAAAGTGATGTGAGAATATCATCTGGCTCTTTGAGCTTCCTTTTTATTTGGATTCGGAGTAAACAGTAGTTTCCTTTCTGGCTCTCCAGCATTAAACAAGTTGGTATATTCCTTCAGTTTGAAGGAAAACAGCAACATCTCTGACATTGTATCTGAGACATGGAAACGGGAGATGATCTTCATGCAACTTTGATGATCCATGGCAGAGAAATGAGTGGGTGGGAAGCTTTAGAAAACCTGTTTGCTTGCTCTGAAAATGGGTGTGAAGTGGACCCAGGGGAGAAGTAGAAGCTGAACAGGTGCCCAAACCCCCATTTGGTCGCGTGACAGTGGCCGTGAGGACCGGGTCTCTCTCCTGAGGCTGGAGCAAAGCCCTCCAGGGGCCCCGTTGCCTAGTAGGGACGCTCTGCTTGGGTCTTGGGTCCTATTATTTGCCCTCCATGGAGTCCAGAAGCCGGAAAAACACCTTTAAGCTAGTGGGAGGAGGAGGAACAACTTAACTCCCTCCAAAAGCTGAGCAATTGGCAGCAACATGGAGAAGTGAGTCAGAGACAAATACAAATACCACAAAGAGAAATAGCACGTGACAGTCTGAAACAGTGATGCAAACAAATGGATTTACAAAACAGAAATAGACTCGCAGACAGACAGATAATGGCTGCCAAAGGGAACAGGAGGAGGCAGGCATCAGTTAAGAGTTTTGGATTAAAACAGACACACTATTATATATAAAATAATCAACACGGACCTACCATATAGCACAGGAAACGATACTCAATATCTTTTTTTTTCTTTTAAATATTTATTTGGCTGTGCTGGGTCTTAGTTGTGGCTGCAGGATTCTTAGCTGTGACATGGGAACTCTTAGTTGCAGCCTGCGGGATCTTGGTTCCCTGAGCAGGGATCGAATCCCACCCCCCTGCATTGGAGGTGCACAGCCTTAACCACCGGACCACCAGGGAGGCCCCTGTACTCAAAATCTTAAGATAACCTATAATGGAAAAGAATCTAAAATGCATACATATTTAACTGAAGCACTCGGCTATACACTTGAAACTAACACAACACTGTAAAACAACTGTATTTCACTAAAAAAAAGTTTAAAAGCCAAGAGAAAGAAACAAACCCCAGTTATTATGACCAAACTCCTAACAGCAGTTACTGGTAGGAGATAGGCTTATGGTGGAGAATAGAAGAGGGTGAGTTTCTGTATTACATCTTTCTGAATTGCTTCAGTTACTTTATAGCGATGAAAATATTTGCAAAAGGAAACCCAGGAACACTGTACAGGTATACCATTGGTTGCCTAGCGAGCATGAGGACACCCCCAGGCTCTCCCTCAGTCCTGTTCAGTGTCATATGCCCGTCACGGGCAAGCACCCACTGCCTTTGCCCCACCAGTGGCCTACCCCCTTGCTGCGTGTTCCCACCCACCCCTACCCTCTTTGCAAGAAACCTTTGGCTTGCCGGGTCGGAGAGACAGTGCTCTTCTACTGAAACCATCCACAGCATATTCTCCTTCATCAGCTGAGGGACCAGCCGCAGTGGACTGTCTCATTTGATAGATGACGTCACAAACAAGTATTAGGTTGGTGCAAATGTAATTTCAGTTTCAGACTGTGAATTTTAAATCATTATAACTAGGCTCACACACATGTTTATTAATCAAAATAGAGCTATTACAACTTTTGCCAGTGAGAAATAAGTTTATTCCTGTAATGTAAAAATCTGTGCTTTGGGATTCGATGAAGTTTTGGAAAGCATTTTCTGCATCCTACAGGTTGGGGAAGCATTTTTCCTGCAGAAAGGTGTTGAGATGCTTGAAGAAGTGGTAGTTGGTTGGCAGGAGGTCAGGTGAATATAGTGGATGAAGCAAAACTTTGTAGCCCAATTGTATACAGGCAGCCAGGCGTGGTCATGGAGAAGAATTGGGCCCTTTCTGTTGACCAGTGCCGGCTGCAGGCATTGCAGTTTTTGGTATATCTGATTAATTTTCTGAGCATACGTGTCAAACATAATGGTTTCACTGGGGTTCAGAATGCTGTAGTGGATCAGACTGGCAATGGACCACCAAACAGTGACCTTGACCTTTTTTTAGTGCAGCTTTGGCTTTGGGAAGTGCTTTGGAGTGTCATCTTGGTCCAGCCCCTGAGCTGGTAGTTGCCAGTGGTTGTATACAATCCACTTTTCATCAGACTTCATAATCCCATCAAGAAATGTTTCATTGTTATTGTGCAGAATAAGAGATGATACTTCAGAACTGTGATTTTTTTTTGATTTGTGGTCAGCTCACAAGTACCCACTTATTGAACTTTTTCACCTTTCCAGTTTGCTTCAAAGTCCAAATGAGGGTAAAATGGTCAATATTGAGTCATTTGGCAACTTCTCATGTTGTAAGAGGATCAATTTCAATGATGCTCTCAGTTGGTTGTTGTCAATTTCAGATGGCCGGCCACTGTGCTCCTCACCTTCAAGGCTCTTATCTCCTTTGCAGAACTTGAACCACCACTGCACTGTACGTTCCTTAGCATTTCCTGGGCCAAATGTGTTGTTGATGTTGCGAGTTGTCTCTGCTGCTTTACAACCCATTTTGACCTAAAATAAGAAGATTGTTCAAATTTGCTTTTTTTCTAATGTCATTTCCACAGTCTGAAATAAACAGAAGGTTTATCAGGGCTTCCCTGATAGCTCAGTTGTAAAGAATCTGCCTGCAACACAGGAGACCTTGGTTCAATTACTGGATGGGGGAGATCCACTGGAGAAGGAATAGGCTACCCTCTCCAGTATTCTCGCCTGGAGAATTCCATGCACTGTATAGTCTGTGGGGTGGCAAAGAGTCAGACACCACTGAGCAACTTTCACACATACCTAACTACATTTATTGAGAATGTATTCTAATATCAAACAACAAAGTTCAACAATGCAAAAATCAGTTACTTTCACACCAGCCTAATAGTAATGACTGGGTTAATGCCCGCATTTCTTGCACCATGGAACAGGTTTTAAGGATTAATGCCTGCTCCACCATTTTTTTCTAATGGTCCCACTTCTCAGAATATGTTCCAAACAGAGTGGAGTGGATATTGCTGGTTCCTCACCCAGGTCCCTCTACAATGCCAGAGCCCTGTCCTCACACCTGGTGGAGTTTCTGACCTCTGACCTCTTCCCCAGAGCTGACTTGCTGGATAAGTAATGCGCCCTTCTCCACCACCCAGGACAGCCCTGCAGCCTGTGACTAACTGGAGTTCCTATGCCTCAACGGGGGTCAGAGGTTGGACTCTGTGATGCAGCGCATGCTCCAGAGCACCCCGTGGAATCAGGTGGACCCAAGTCTGGTAGAGACCCTGTCTTTGCTCAGCCTCTTCCCTGCCCCATCCTGTGCCCCTTGCTCCTGTTCTCAGGTCTGCCGTCAGGGAATCATGGTCACCAGAATCCCACCCCAGGCTCTGCTTTGAGGAGACCTGATCTGAGCCAGAGGGAGCCCCAAGGACAGTCTCTGCACGTACACTACATGGTGAGCCATCTGGGTCGCCCGTTGACATTTTTGCCCCAATTGAGACACCCAGAGATGGTGAGGTCACTGGGATGGAGCAGATTTTAGGGACAGAGGGGCAAGGTTTAAGACCGCCCCCTCTACTGCTTTCTTGCTGTGTGGGCCACGCTCCAGGTTTCACTAAGGCAGATTTCTTCACCTTCCTGTGCTGGACATCCATCTGTGGCTTGAATACTCAGCATATGTTCCCCTTGGTTTAGTAAGACCTCTCATTTTTGTTTGAGGATCTGTCCTGTCTTCGTTCTCCAGGAATGGAGCCCACTGTCAGTCCCGCACCTGACAGTAATGATTGGTTAGAGGACAGGCACACTTCCTAAGCCAGTCGAATCAGAGTGAATCAGAGCTGCGAGACCAATAGAAAGCAAACCATAATGACCCTCTTTTAGCACCTAGATCAAGCTTGACCTAAAGCCAGAGATACTCTTAGAGCATTGTTATGTGTGAATTGCAGTCATGTTGCCTGTTTCGCCCCACAGGAAAACAGAAATGGATAAGATCTGCAGATGTTCTCGAATCACTACCTTGACGCTAGGGCTGGAGTTTGGCTGGTGATGTCTTTCAGGTGCGTGGTCCTCTGTAGCAATCGCCCCTGGGCATGTTCAGCCCGTCTCAGGCACACCCAGGCTGGCCCCCCATGAGGACGCAGGCAGGCCTAGTTGGGCTGCGGCGGGAGCTGCGTGGGAGGGCGCTGGGCCACAGG
>SJYC01019396.1:0-15702 GCA_006408675.1 Madoqua kirkii
AGAGGCGTTTCTCCCCAGGACGTGCCGTGGACATTCATGGTGCCACCTGGGAGGGGATGGGAGGGGCCGGGGTGGGAGTCTCTTCGCAGAGGCATCCAGGTGGGGGGTGTAGCTAGATCTCCTTGTGTGGGTTAGTAACAAAGGCTGTGGACTTGAGGTGGGCTTGGGGTGCTTGTGCCCATCCCTCCCCAGAGGCGCCCGTGGCCCCCGCAGGATCACCATCATCGAGGCAGGCACAGCTCTGAGTGCCTGGCCCTTCATTTGGTGGTGGCAGGTTCTTTAGGACTTTGGCCCACCTCAAGTTCTCAGTAGCGCCCAGCGCACAGGCACTGGGGGCTGGGCAGAATGCGAGTAGCTACGTGAGCTTGGCTTCACTTCCGTGCCTTGATTTCCCAATCCGTCAAGTACAGATAATAACAGCACTGGCTTTGTGAGCTGTGAGGATTAAATAATTAATACCTCTGGGGCTTTAGGACAGGACCTGGCTTGTAGTGTGGGCTTGTGGGTCATGTGGGAGAAGCGTTTTTAATGAGCCTGTTTTTGAACTGACTGGTAAGGCCAGGCCCTGGACCACGTCTTCTGATTCCAGATCTGCCTGTGACTCAGCTTGGAACATGAGGGTGATATTGACACACTCGAGTGATGTTCAGGCAGGTGCATCCACGCCCTCGGAACACAGAAGCCTCCAGCCAAGTCTTGGTCACGTGCCCTGTCTGAGTCAGTGGTACATGGGGGGCACATGGTCATTAATTACACTCACAGCGAGGCCGTGTCCGCATTCACATACCCACCTTGGCAGCTGCAAACAGCTAGGGACACCTAACAGAGCTCCCTGTGTGTGTCTGTCGGGTTCATAGACTGTTCTACCTTCGTAACATACCGGCTTCTGGCTGCTTTGATGTGAAAGGGTTTGGTTAACAGCTGACCTGGCTTTCATGGTGACAGAACTGTGGAGTCTCCCCCATCTGGTTGGTGTGAGTGAGTGAGGGTCTTGGGTGTGCGACTCCTAGATCGAGGGTCCTTGGGTCTTGTGGATACACCCTAGATTGACGTAACAAGCCCCATGACCTACTGGACACTAAATGAGATCCATTTGCGCTGGGTCCGCTGCCCTAGTTGGCTAGTTGAGGGACTCTTGTCTCTGAAGTTGAGGTAGGGGGCAGAGGTAAAAGATGAGTTGCCCTGAATAACTCCCCACTCGGCGCTGGATGAGAACGAGCTCCGGCCAGAAGGTCCACTCCTCAGGTGTGAAGGCAGCCTTGTGACTAGACTGTTGTAATGGTCTTCTAAGTGATCTCACGCGTTCTGTTATGCTCCCATTTTTTCTTTTTTGGTTGGCTCCCTGCCTGGCATGTGAAATCTTAGTTCCCCAAGCAGGAATCAAACCGTTGCCTCCTGCAGTGGAAGCTCAGAGTCCTCACCCTTGGCCTGCCAGGCAGTCTCATGTTAAGCTCCCTTCTGATCCATGCCCAGTGGCCGTGGCATTGCCTTGCTTAAAGTTCCCGTGTGCTTCCCACAGCCCAGAACAGCGCCGTTCAACAGTGTTCCATGACGAAGGCTGCGCTTTGTGTCTGCACTGTCCAGTGTGGTAACCCCTAAGCACATGTGGCGATTGAGCACTTGAAATGTGAAGAGTATGTCTAAGGAAATAAATTCTTAATTGCATTTTATTTCAACCAGTTGAAACTGAAATTGCCACACATGGTTAGTGGCTACATATTAGAAGGCGTCAGCCTAGAGAATGAAATCCAAAGCCTCAGGCGTGTCCCAGCGCGATCTGAGCAGCCTTCATTTTTTTGCCAAAATTCATTCAAACTGGGGATTCCAGCAATAGCGAATGACTTACAGCTCCCTAAACCTTGTGCCCACTTCACACCTCCTAGCCTTGGCATCTGCTGTTCTCCCTGCCTGGAATGTTCTCATCTCCTGCCCAAACATGCCTTTAAACTGCTTGCCAGTCGCACAACCCTCCTTCAAGATATCACTTCCATGTGACTCCTACTATCAAGCTTTATCAGCCACCCCTGCCTTCCCCACACAGAACTAAGCACCTCTTCCTTTATGCATCTGGCAAAGACTTGCTCTGAGGCCCTTCCAGCATGTACACTGCTGTCTTTCCTGATTGTGAGTAGACAGCCATATTCACCTCTGGGTCTCCAGTGCCTGGTGCAGGGTTTGGCTTAGATCAAGCAGTCATTAGATGGTGGCTGAGGAAATAAAATTATTGTAGTAGACATAGGTCGTAATTCAGGCCATCTTACATCCAACTTTCTGTCCTGATTTACCCCAGTCACTTCTGGGGACTTCTCTTGAGAGTTGGAAATAAAATTAGAAGATTTTTTCAGTTGAAGTATGGATGATTTAAAATATTGTGTTAGTTTCAGGTGTACAGCAGAGTAATGCAGTTAGTTATATATACATGGACTGTAGCCTACCAGGCTCCTTCGTCCATGGGATTCTCCAGGCAAGAGTACTGGAGTGGGTTGCCATTTCCTTCTCCAGGGGATCTTCCCGACCCAGGGATTGAACCCAGGTCTCCTGCATTGTAGACAGATGCTTAACTGTCTGAACCACCAGGGGAGCATATATGTATATGTGTATATATATATGTATATATATATATATATAAAATAATTTTTTTCAGATTATTTTCCATTATATATTATTATAAGATATTGAACATTGTTCTCTGTGTTATACAGTGAATCCTTGTTGCTTGTCTATTTTCTAGTAGTGGTATGGATCTGTTAATCCCAAACTCCTAATTTATCCCCTCCTCACTGCCTTTCCCCTTGGGAACCATAAATTTGTTTCTATGTCTGTGAGTCTACTTTGTTATGTAAATGGGTTCATTTAAATTTTTTTTTAGATTCCACATGTAAGAAGTGATATCATATATTTGACTTTCTCTAACTTATTTAGTATGATCATCTCTAGGTCAGTCCCTCTTGCTGCAAGTGGCAAAATTTTGTTCTTTTTATGGCTAATATTCCATTGTATATACGACCCACATCTTCTTTGTCCATTCATCTGTCTTTGGACACAGACTGCTTCCATAACTCGGCTACTGTAAACAGTGCGACAGTCAACACTGAGGTGTATGTGTCTCTTTGAATAAGGGTTTTCGTCTTTTCTGGATATAGGCCCAGGGGTGGATTGTTGGGTCATACGGAAAGTCTAGTTTTTTAAGAAACCTCCACTGTTTTCCATAGTGGCTGCACCAATTTACATTTCAAAGGGGAAGGTCTTTTCACTGCCCAGGTCAGTCTTTCTAGGGACTAAGGAGAGCATGAGAAATACAGTGAGGACAGGGCAAGTAGAGGTCACACTCATTATAGCAGCAGTGCGTGGGTCACACCCTTTCTGTTGTCCAGCCTGCTGGAGCTCCAAGATTGATTCTCCAGCCTCCTGCCAAATGTGTGAGTCCCTGATGGCCTCCAAAAGTTTGCTGGGAGAATTGGCTGGCTCTTGGTCACTGGCTACCAAGAGACCCTCAGAAAAGGTCTCATGTAAAGAGACCCTTTACATGACTGCTGCAGTCATGTAAAGAAGCTTCCAGGTCTGCAGAGCCCTGCAGGAAGAGAAGGTGTGTCCTTCTGTGATAGACTCAGTGGGTGACAGGACTGAGCTGTCAAAATGCACCTAGCTGAGGCTGAAGCCAGAGCAAACCACCCCACCCGAGTGCAGCTGAGGAGGACCTGCCCAGCAGCGGATGGAGTGTAACTGACTGTGCGAGGAGCTTGGCACATGTCAGTGGGGCAGAGCACCATCCACTCCAACCAAAGGGTCTGGGATGTCTGGGTAGTGATAGGCTGGGTCACCCCATGGAGTGAGGGAGAAGAGACTCCAGGTGATGCTGAACTGTTCTGTTGATGGGGATTGGGAAGGTGAGGGCCACCAGGGATTTTCAGGGTGTTACTGGCAAGTCTTGTTAGTGGGAATTCTTTTCTCTTTAAGTAAATATCCCTTCAGTTACACTGTGAACCGAGAACTTCACTCATCCATTCCATACAGTTTATGAAGGACCTCTTCCTCTCCACAGTGGACTGCCTGAGCACCTTTTCCCACCTCAGGGCCTTTGCTTAAGCTGTGTCTTCTGCCTAGATTTATCATTCTGCCTTCTCTGAACAGCTGCCTGTCATTCGCACCTAAGTTAAATGTTACTTCCCTATGGAAGTCCTCCATGACGCCAGCTGAGGTCTCATGAACCCTGGTGCCTCACGTGACACCACTGATCAGATTGACTATTGGGTAGTTATTGGCGGGGCCATTTGAAGAACAGCCTTTCTTCTCGTTCAGACTCCTGGAGGGCAAGAAGGCCATGTCCTGTTCACAGATGCGGCCTGAGCACTGCATGGCGCTGTGTCCAATACTCAAGGAATATTTGTTGAATGAGAGGGGAGGTGAAGAGGAAGGAAGGAAGGGAGGGAGGAAAGGAAGAAAGGCCCTCTGGGTGCCCCAATATGGTATTTGTTCCTCATTTGTGCCCTTAAAAAGGAAAAAACACATAGCCTCTCCAGACCATGCACTTGGGGCCAAGCAGGGTAAAGACTGTGTCGTCCATATAACCTCATACCTGATCCTTTGTAGGGGGAACTCTCAAAAACAGCTCAGACTCCCTGCTGCTGTGTCCAAACACTCATGTCCCCTCAGAATTCCAATGTTGAACTCATAATGCCCAGTGTGATGATATCTGTAGGTGGCACCTTCGTGAGGTGATTAGGCAATGAGGGTGGAGCCCTCATGAGAGGGATCAGTGCCCTTAATCAGAGAGGATCAGGGAGCTCTCTAGCCCCTTCCTCTGTGTGATGATACAATGACAAGTCTGCCACCAGAAGACAGCCCTCACCTGACCTCGCTGGCACCCTGATCTTGGTTACGGAGAGATGTCAAAATAGCCGCAGCCCCATGATGCATCACACCTTCACATTCAGTCTGTGTTGGGGATGATTTCACACAAAGTCTGGAACTGAACACTATGTTTTGGCATCAGAACTGCTGCGCTAGAGGTGTTAAAGCTCACTTCCTAGTGCAAGTACAGCTAACATTGGCCATACATTCTACGCATTCTTCATGAGTCCACTCATCTGATCCTCACATCAACCACCCTTTGAGGCAGGTGTTATTATTCCAGAATACCAGTGCCAACCTGGGGTCTGGACTGTACTTGGATGGCAAGAAGGCAGCCCATCCAGGACTCAGAGTTAGTGTGTGTCGCTTCCCTTTTTGGCTGTTTAGGGGTGAGCAAGGGACACACAGGATCTAAAGTCACTTAACCAGACTGTGCTGTGGCAGTTTAGTTGCTAAGTTGTGTCTGCAACATCCTACTGTATAGCACAGGGCACTGTATTTAACTTCCTATAAGAAGTGTATAGCACAGGGGACTATATTCAATATCTTATAACTGAAAAGAATCTGCATCACTTAACTGCACACTGGAGAATAACAATGTTGTACCTCTACTATTATTAAAAAAAAAAAAAGAAGAAAGAAAAGGAAAAAGCACAGAAACTTTTTGATTTTGGCCTCATGGATGAGAATGATGTACATTTCAGCCTGCATCCTGCAAAACTTCCCTGACATGGAACTCGGAGACATTGACCTCAGCACCTTCTCTGAGTGGAGCTCTCCCATAGTCCTCTAGGGTTATTATAATATATATTGAATTTTAAAATAGTCCCAATCTTCAGCCCATCAGGAACGAAACTGCAGTCTTTTTTTTTTACCCCTCTTGTGACACTTTTTACAGAGAGAAAATGTGTGACTTTTCTTGATGAGCAGACAGCCAAAGGTGTTTAGGAAAGGTCTGTCATTTTTTTTCTGGTGGCCAGACACCCTCAGCTAAATTCATTAGCAGCTCTTCTGTTATTCTCTGACCTATATAAATTCCTTGTTATGTCCTCTACTAATACAAGAACATTAAGTGATGTTTGCTATGGCTTTCAGAGCAAAGAAGGAGCAAAGTGTAATCAAAAAGGGACTTGGAGGCTATTTCACTGCCAAAGACATCAAAATCCACGCTCTACCCATGCCTCTACTCCTAGGAAAGTTTGTTTTGTTTTTTGTCTGTGTGGATCTGGTTCCCCAACCAGGGATTGAACCCTTCCCCCTGCACTGGGAGTGTGGAGTCTTTACCACTGGCCTGCCAGGAAAGTCCCGAGAAAGGTTTTTCATGTTTATAATTTTGTGAATAATGGATACTGCTTTCTAGACACGAGTCAGATTTTTAGTTCTACACGTGTATGTGGCTTAATTGTGTTCCTGTATTTTCCAAGCTTCTAGACACTATTAGAGGAACACCGGGACAGGTGTGTGTCTGTGTCTTAGGAGCAGCTAAGTGTAACAAGTCATGTGGGTAAACACTGAGCTGATGGCCACCAGCTCCTGGAAATCAGTTCCCTGCTCAGTTTTCTTTTCCCAAATACGTATGACGCAGTATCCCCATTGGTTCATTTATATGGCAGATATTTATTGAGCTCTTATTCTGAGCTGGAACCAGTGCGAGATTCCAGAGCTGCAGTGGTGAACAAAATACATGACTTGCCCTCACGGAATTGAAATACTGCTGGAAAGCACTGCAGAAGCAGAAGGCAATGGACATATCTACGGATGGACATGTTCTTTCTTCCTCTGTCTCGTATTGGTAGTTACTCTCTGACACCTCGGCAGCAAAGGAACAGTAACCTCCTTGAAGGTAAGACACGGCTTATAGTTTTCATGTTCACAGTTGCTTAGGATGATGGGGTTGTTGGCTCTGAGCCCCACACGTGCTTGCAGGCCCAAGAGTCCCTGGTTTCTTTCCTTTTTTCTAAATGGCCTTTCAGCTAGAGCAGGTTATTGTGGGTGCTGAAAATTCAATGACAGTGATAATGAGATTGATTTTTCCTACCAGAACTAATAGTGCATGAATCTGTTGAAAGATTCCTTTGTAAAAATAAGTTATTTGAATAGTTAGCCCTGCGTGTAATAGACCTTTGGGCATAGTACATTCCGTGTTCAGTAAACCTCAGCTGGTTTAGTGTAGTGAATTCTTCTACCTGGTTCATGACCACCATTGATCCCTGAAATCTGAATTAGGCCCCTTTGGTTGATTTGACGTGAAGTTAGATATTATTCACCAAATGGTAAAGGAAACAAGGCTGTTTTCACTGTGTGCATCTGGGTACTTTCTGGTCTTTTTTGGGCTCTGAGTTCACATAAGTGCTCCATTACCTTGCGTGACTGAGAGTTTACCATTTAGGAAGTATGGGGAGTGTCATGAATAACCCATATTGCGGATTATCACAGATTGAGATCTACTAAGTAACCAGGTCCAGGCACAGGGAGGGGCCGTGAGTACTGATCAGGGCCCAAGGTTTAGTCATCTTCCTGATGAGTCAGGTCCCCGTGTGCTGTAAGGGGGAGTGGAAGCAGCGGAAAGAAGGGCTCAGCTCTTGCCAGCGGTTTTTGTCCCTTTTACCACTATTCTACACCTCCAGGTCTTCTGTATTCAAAGAGGGCAGAACAAAGGACTGGGGAGGAGGAAGAGTAAAACCTTCACTGGTCATTTCAGAGGTGGTAGCTCAAGAGAAAGAGAAGTGAAAGAGGAAGGTGTGGTGGGTACCTGCAAAACCCATTCCACTTCTGTCCAGTTTTTCCATCACTTTCCGAGAGCTCGGTAATTCCTCCCTTTTCATCATTAAATTTAAGTTAAACCTTGAGGACTGAAAGTGTTTCTTGAACACCTTAACAACTCAAATGGTTTAAATTTAGAGTCTGAGTTGCTGAACGTTTGATTCTTGAAAGCCTTTGTTCGATTACTCATATATTCATGAAGCAAGTGTTTGTGGAGGGGTTACCATGTGCAAAGTGCTGGGGAAACAAAGGTGAAAAACAGTCTCTACCTTGGCAGAGCTTGTTAGCTACAGTGAAGATAAGCAAAAACTATAAAAGTGTGTTGGAAGAACCATGGCAGATGAGCTATGACTTGGTGTGGAAACACAAAGAAGGCCACCCAGATGTACACAGTGCTACATTCAAAACAGATAACCAGCAAGGACCTATTGTATAGTACATGGAACTCTATGTTCTATGCCAGCCTGAGTGGGCGGCGGTTTGAGGGAAGAATGGATACTCGCATATGTATGACTGACTCCCTTCACTGTTCACCTGAAACTACCACAGTATTGTTTTTTTTCTTTTTTGATGTTTTCTTAGATTAATTTTGGGGAATTTTGTACATAAGTAATTTAATGTACATGGTATCAATTTTTTAAATTCTGGCTTCCAATTGTTTATTACCAACATATAAAAATATGATAGATTTTTTCATGTTAACCTTATATCATGCAACCTTGCTAAACTCAATAATAAGTATTTTTGTTTTATTTTTTGTAGATTATTTGCAGGTTTTTTTTTTTTTTTGGTCATGTTGCCTGTGAATAGGGATAGCTTTGGTTCTTCCTTTATTTTATTTTTTGCAGAATTATTTAATGAAATTGCCCTTTAACATAATACTATCAATCTGCATTGAGGTATATCATCAAGAGTCCTATGCAACTAGTTACTTATTGTACTTTACTGCTGGAATGCTTTTGTGGACATTGTTCTCTATATTCTCCAATTTTTTTTTTTACTTTACAATATTGTATTGGTTTTGCCATACATCAACATGAATCCGCCATGGGTATACACATGTTTCCCATCCTGAACCCCCCCTCCCACCTCCCTCCCTGTACCATCCCTCTGGGTCATCCCAGTGCTCCAGCCCCAAGCATCCTGTATCCTGTATCGAACCTGGACTGGCTATTCGTCTCTTATATGATATTATACATGTTTCAATGCCATTCTCCCAATCCATCCCACCCTTTCCCTTTCCCACAGAGTCCAAAAGACTGTTATATACATCTGTGTCTCTTTTGCTGTCTCGCATACAGGGTTATTGTACCATCTTTCTAAATTCCATATATATGTGTTAGTATACTGTATTGGTGTCTTTCTTTCTGGCTTACTTCAGTCTGTGTGACTGGCTCCAGCTTCATCCACCTCATTAGAACTGATTCAAATGTATTCTTTTTAATGGCCTGACTAATACTCCATTGTGTATATGTACCACAGCTTTCTTATCCATTCATCTGCTGATGGACATCTAGGTTGCTTCCATGTCTTGGCTATTATAAACAGTGCTGCAGTGAACATTGGGGTCCACATGTCTCTTTCAATTCTGGTTTCTTTGGTGTGCATGCCCAGCAGTGGGATTGCTGGGTCATAAGGCAGTTCTATTTCCAGTTTTTTAAGGAATCTCCACACTGTTCTCCATAGTGGCTGTACTAGTTTGCATTCCCACCAACTGTGTACGAGGGTTCCCTTTTCTCCATGCCCTCTCCAGCATTTATTGCTTGTAGACTTTTGGGTCGCAGCCATTCTGACTGGTGTGAAATGGTACCTCATTGTACCACAGCATTGTTAATCAGCTATACCCCAGTACAAAAGAAAAAGTTTAAAATTTGAAAAGAAATCCCAGGTAGCTACAAAAAAAAGTCAATAAATATATATTAATATATAATATAGTTATATTAATATATTTACAATGTATGATAAATATTAATATATTTATAATATAAATTATAAATTACAATACAAATTATAACATTAATATTTAACATATTAATATGTTATAAGTATTATACATATATGTATTATATGCACATATATATTATAGTATATATATGCATATACATATATGTATTATATACATATATACATATATATATATATAAAAGAAGTCTGCCCAATCTAGTTTGGAGGTGGGGTCAGAGGTTATGACATTGAAGCAAGCAACAAGGCTGAGAAACAGATGTCTGGGTGGCTTTCCATCGCTGTGGTTTGTACTCTGGGGAGTATCAGAGAAACAAAAGGACTTTCTTGAAGATGGGCCAGGTGGACTCCCTGAGTGTGAACCTCTTGCTGAAGACTTAGCTCAGAGTGGTGAACAAGGCTCAGAGAAAACTGTGGTCATTTCCAGTTAGGATTGGATTGCCGTGCATGCCACGGTGTATCCCCATGGTGCTAGGGCCCAAACTCAAGAAACACTGAAGCTATTTCCTGGCTTCCTTTTCCTGACTCAGCAAATGAAAAGCTGAGTCAGCCAAAGGAAAACTGAAGGGAAGAGTCCCTAGCTCTGAAAGCACGAGTGCTGAGGATTTTATGAATGGTGGTGGTGGTGATGGGAAACAACGCCTTGTTGTCTGTGTTATAAAATTACTTTGCAAATGAAAACTGAGTCAGCCAAAGGAAAACTGAAGGGAAGAGTCCCTAGCTCTGAAAGCACGAGTGCTGAGGATTTTATGAATGGTGGTGGTGGTGATGGGAAACAACGCCTTGTTGTCTGTGTTATAAAATTACTTATAATCCCTTTTGCCTACGACAGATTTGGGTAATGTCTTCTGGAAAGATACAGAAGTGTCACAGCAGAGCACGTGATGAATTTGTTGTGAGAATGGGGTTTGGGGAACATTGGAAATGGCACATTGGACACTGGTAGAGGGAGGCACCACTCTTGAGAAAGACTTCTAGAATCAGCCATGACATTCAGAAGAAGCCTTGGGTTAGGAATGAGAAGGTGTAAGTTCTCAGGAATGGTTCTGATTCTGAAACATTGTAGTCCTAGCCTAGAAACTTCAACCGGTATAAAACATAGCAGATTGGATTGTGTTCATACAGTCCCCAAATATTTATTGAGCACCTCCTCGCACACATGCATTGTGTGTTAATATCAGCCTACTATAGTGAGAGTAATGGGAATTGATTCTTGGTCCTTGACTGAGAGTGGGAGGGAGAGAGGCCAGCTCATGGACTGATGGAAAAGAATGAAGGAGTTATTAGACATCAGTGACAGAAGCAAAGTGCTTTTGGGAACATGTGAGGAGAGAGGGTAAACAGCCTTGGGAAGCCCACAGGTGGATGAGAACACAGGTGTTGGGAGGACTAGCATCTCTTAAGTACCCCCAGAAGCACTGTGTTTTCAAGTACAGACACATGACATTGCTTTATATTCCAGTTTTGGGATTGTAGCATTTGTTTTAGCTTGTATGAAAATAACATCATGAAGGAAAGAACCAGAATTCAGGGACTTTGACAGGATTTTCCTTTTTTAAATTGCTTTCTCATTTCTGTTGCTGTTGGCATCTAGAATTCAGGAAAATCCAATTAAAGTAATCAGTTCAAAAAAACCACTTCATACAAAATGTTCAACCATATCTAAGTGGAGGAAAAGTTACAATGAACCCCTTTGGGGAATCCCCGATTCTGTTTCCTCTCTACTATCCTCTCAGTTCCACCACACATAATATTTGTTTGGCTATTGCTGGAATATTTTTAAAACGAACTCCAGGCATTATTACATTTCATCCATAAATATTTCAGTAGGTATTCTATCAGAGAAGGACTTTTAAAAAATATATAACCACAATGCCATTATCATGGGAAGTAATATTCATAATGTACCATATTTTCCTAATTAACTCATATTTTTACAGTTGTTTCACTCAGCTGTAAAAATCCCCATTTTCTTTTAAGGCCATTCCCTTGAGGAGGAGGAGAAACGAGTCATTTGTCTACTGGAATAGCCTACATTCTGGACTTGGTGGTGGTTTCCTCCTGGTGTCATTTAACTTGTGCTTCTGTTTCCTGTAAACTGGATTAGAGTTGGTATTTTTGTTGTTGTTTTTTCTAGAAAACTTCACAGAAGGTGCTGTGTACTCTCTGGCATATTACATCACAAGCCTGATTGTCCCATTTTTAGAGATGGGAAAACTGATGATTTGGGGCTCAGGTATTATCAGCATGGTCCATCCAAGATTCCCTGTCACCCTTTTATCTAATTTTATTCATTCATTCATTCATTCGGCTGCTCCAGGTCTTAGTTGCAGCATGTGGCATCTTTTGGCTGTGGCACGCAGTATCTTCAGTTGTGGCGTGTGGGAAAGAGTGCCCTAACCAGGGATCAAACCCAGGCCCCCAGCACTGGGAGCAAAAAGTCTTAGCCGTTGGGCCACCAGGGGAAGTCCCTACTTAAGTTATTGATGGTTGTTGCCTAGATTCTTTATTTCAACATGTATTCCAAAGCCGTGGTTTTCTAATTCTGTCCTTTCCGTCTCTGTCAGCTGGAATTCTTCTCCTTGTCATCTCTTCAGGCCTCCCAGGTGGTGCTAGTGGTGAGGATCCTGCCTGTGAATGCAGGAGACAGGAAGATCCCCCAGAGGAGGGAAAGGCAACCCACTCCAGTATTCTTGCCTGGGAAATCCCATGGACAGAGGAGCCTGGCGGGCTACAGTCCACGGGGTTGCAGAGAGTCAGACAAACTGAGTATCTGAGCAGCAACTGAGCAACAGCATGTCTTTGGTTTCTCTGAAATTCAGTTCAAACAAGGAAGGCAGGATACATGCTTGGTTATTTCCCCTTCTTCATTTTTAGTGTATTTTAATCCAGTGTAATCTCTGTTTTTGCTGCTCACATTGTCCCCTCCTTGGCCAGTGAAAGCGCTTTCAAGTTGGCTTCTAGATGTTTTGACTTGATCCTAGTGGGAATGGATACCTGTTTGCTTTGAGAGCAAGCATCCAAAGCTACTTTCCCAGGTAGTAACTTGGGACATCTTCTCTGGCCTATTTATGACAAGTAATGATTTATAAGAGTTGTGTCAGTTAGAAATGCTTTCCCTGCTGTAAGCAAGCATAAAGAACAGTTTTCGATTTTTTTCACAATACAAAAAGTCTGGAGCAGGCAGCTGTTAGCATTTGTTCAGCAGCTCATGAGGTCCAGAGCCAGCATCGCTGATTCTCTTGGCTTCCCCTTCATGGTTGCAAGATGGCAGCCCCTCTTCCGGGCATCACGCCCACTGTCAGGGCAGGAAGAAAGGGAAAGGCCAGAGCCAGCTGCAGCTGTCCTTTTGTATCAGAAAAGCAATAGCTTTCCCCATACCACCCCCACCTCCAGCTGAATTCCACCCGGATCTTACTGGCCAGACTGGATCAAATGGCCGTCTCTCCTCTCAAGGGAGGCTGGGAAGTGAGCAAGTCACTTTGCTGGTCTCTGCAGTCAAGGCTCTCAAGGGACTGGGGTTTGGAAGTGAATCTAGGGCTTCTATTTCTGGAAGAATGGTTTTAAGTCCTGAACCAACTTTCCCTATTCTGCTTTTACTTTTTTAAAATTTTTATATGAAGTCTAACTCTCCTTGATTTGGAAGTGGGTTGGGACAGCTAAAAAGAATTGTGAGCTGGAAATGAGGAAAGCTTTATCTGCAAGACCACTGTAAGGAAATAAGTGTTAGCCATTTTGACGTCCATGATGGTTTGGCCTGGCTCTGTTCAGTTATCAGATGCCAACTCACGGCTGGGGTCTGTGCTGCCAAGTATCGTGTCTGTTCCCATGTGTGAGGAGACAGATCAGTTTCACCTTCATGAAGAGATACTTCATTTGAACTGTAGTGATTCCACATGATGCCCAGGATATTTTTTTTGGCCATAGTTTCACCGGAGGCCACCTACCTTCACACTTTTTTGGCAGAAGACTTCACTTTGCCAACAAAGGTCCGTATAGTCAAAGGTATGGTTTTTCCAGTAGTCATGTATGGATGTGAGAGTTGGACCATAAAGAAGGCTGAGCGTGGAAGAACTGATGCTTTCAAATTGTGGTGCTGGAGAAGACTCTTGAGAGTCCCTTGGACAGGAAGATCAAACCAGTCAATCCTAAAGGAAATTAACCCTAACTATTCTCTGGAAGGGCTGTTGCTGAAGCTCTAATTATTTGCCACTTGATGTGAAGAGCATTTATTGGAAAGGACCCTGATGCTGGGAAGGATTGAGGGCAAAGGAGAAGGGAGCAGCAGAAAATGAGATGTTGGATAGCATCACTGACTCAATGGAGATGAATTTGAGAAAACTCGAGGAGATAGTGGAGGACGGAGGACCCTGGCATGCTGCGGTCCATGGGGTCACAAAGAGTCGGACACAACTTAGCAACTGAACAAAGTGCTAACCTTCAGCTGGGACTCTGTGGTGAGGTGGGAACACTGAGCTTACTCTCACTGCCTGATACAGATCTGCTCCTGAAGCCTCGGAGTCCTGCGGGCTTGGTCATCCTGCCTCCTCTCTGAGCAGCTCACCTGGCCTGCTGAAGGCCTCCTTACACTGGAGAGTGGGACCCAAAGACCCTTCTCTGGCCAACACTACGGCTGTCCATTCTGTGCCCAAACATTTAGTGGTCATGTGGGTCTGATTTTTAAAATATGTTTTATTTCTCCCCTGGGAAAGAATACTTGGTATACTCACTGGTCATTTCCCCTGACTGTTCATGGTTGAAGGGCAGATGAGTAGTTAATGAGAACCAGCTCAAGGAGGAGCGGTGAGTTAATTCCCTCACTGATAGTCTTGGTTTCCTCAAGGCTAACTAATAAGTCTCTTGTTAGATTTCATTTATTTATTTCGGCTATGCCACATGGCTTGTGGGATCTTAGTTCCCTGACCAGGGATGGATCCTGGGCCTTTGGCAGGAAAGGTGTGGAGTCCTAACCCCTGGACTGCCCAGGAATTTCTTATATGAATCTATTTAGATGAAGCTGAAAAGGAGGAAACACTGTTTCAAGAGCAGATATTCTTTGTGAAAACACTGATGGGAAAGGGGCACAAGAGGCTTCAGAGATGATGGTCTTATTCTTTTCTATGATCTGGGTGTTGAAACTGTTTCACTTAACCAGTATTCATCCTTTTCTGTTACTGGAGCCCTGACATCCTTGTTGGGGCTGCGGTGACATGTGACAAGATGAAAACATTTCCTGACCTGCTTTGGAACTAGGACTGTTCACATGACATACTTTTGGCCAATGCAGTGTAAGTGAAGGTTGGTGGGACTTCCAGGAAATCTCTTTCAGGTGGATAGGCTCTGTGGGTCCACGTGTTTGACCCCTCCAAAGTACACTGAGGTTATGGCGCCCTCGGCCTTATCTCCATTCAGTGGTACCAGATAGCCATTCATGTGCTCTTCTGTCAGATTCCCCCACATGTTGCCTGTTTGGGGGTTTGATTCACTCTTTCAACAGATAATTACTGAACACATACTACAGGCTGGGCATGTGCTGATCAGGATGGCCACCAATCAGATGTCCCAGGGCCAGGCATGCAATTGGAGATGCAGGCCTAGGGTGAAGGGTGAGGGCTGACAGACTGGAGGACCCAGACCCGCACCAGCAAGGAGGATGGGGAGAGTCATTGCTCTGTGCTTGCCGATCATTTGACATGTGGGAAATTCATATCTCAAATTGCAGTGTCTTCCCATTTTTTCAAGAGAAACCAGAAATCTTGATTTATTTTGATTTTTTTCAAAATTAACTTTGCCATGAGGCAGGTCTTCTATAGCAGAGGAAAACTGGATGAAGTTAGTGTATTAGTTTTCTATTGGTATGTAACAAATTACTAAAAAACTTCACAGCTTAGAACTCAAGACTTGTGTCAGTCAGAAGTCCAGGTAGACTGGACTGGGTTCTTGCCTTTGTGTCTCATAGGCGCAAATGGAGGGGTCAGGGGACAAGGCTCTTACCTACAGGCTCTGGGAATGTATCCACTTCCAAGTTCACTGAGGCCAAAGACTTGACAATGTACCACGTGAGTGTAAATGCAGAAATCAAATCCAGTAACAAAAAATGACCCAGCGAGATTATCTTGGGAATTT
>SJYC01019397.1:0-42214 GCA_006408675.1 Madoqua kirkii
GTATCCACTTCCAAGTTCACTGAGGCCAAAGACTTGACAATGTACCACGTGAGTGTAAATGCAGAAATCAAATCCAGTAACAAAAAATGACCCAGCGAGATTTATCTTGGGAATTTGTTCAGTCACTCAGTTGTGTCTGACTCTTTGCAGTCCCATGGACTGCAGCGTGCCAGGCTTCCCTGACCTTTACCATCTGTCAGAGCTTGCTCAAACTCATATCCATTGAGTTGGTGATGCCATCCAATCATCTCATCTTCTATTGTCCCCTTCTCCTCCTGCCTTCAATCTTTCTCAGCATCAGGGTCTTCTCTAATGAGTCAGCTCTTTGCATCAGGTGGCCAAAGTATTGGAGTTTCAGCTGTAGCAAAAGCCCTTCCAATCAATATTCAGGACTGATTTCCTTTAGTATTGACTGATTTAAACTCCTTGCCGTCCAGGGGACTCTCAAAAGTCTTCTGAAATATCACAGTTCAAAAGCATCAATTATTTGGTGCTCAGCTTTTTCATAGTCCAACTCTCACATCCATACCTGACCACTGGAAAAACCATAGCTTTGACTAGATGGACCTTTGCTGGCAAAGTAATGTCTCTGCTTTTTAATATGCTGTCTAGGTTGGTCATAGCTTTTCTTCTAAGGAGCAAACATCTTTTAACCAGGTAGACTTAGCATCTGGAAAATTAAGGCAATATGTCATATTAATATAATAAAGGACAGAACATACTTGGTCATGCTAATATATGCAGAAAAAGCAGTTGTCAGAATTCAACACTCATTCATGATAAAACCCTCAAACTTCAAATATAAGGGAATTTCTTCAGGCAGGTAAAAAAGAGTCTAAGAAAAAACCTACAGTAAACATCAGACTTACTAGCGATAAGACTAAAGGTGTCTTCCATAGGTGTAAGAAGAAAGCAAGGATGTCTGTTCTCAATACTTCTGTTTAATAGCACACTGGATGTTCTAGCCCATCAAGAAGATAAGGAAAGTAGATGAAAGGTATCCAGGTTGAAGATGAAGAAATATTATGTAAAACTGTGTTTGTTTGCATATGATTTGACCCTGTATCTGGAAAATCCTAGTGAATCTTATAAACCACTTAAAACTAATAAATGAGAATGTCAGAGGATACAAAAACCAGTATTTCTACATACTGATAATGGACAATCTAAAATGAAATGAAGAACAATGCCATTTACAATGTAGCACACTTAAAGGAATAAAATACTTAACAGAAATATAACAAAAGATGTGTGAGAGCTAAAGATTGTAAAACACTGCTCACTAAGCTTTAAAAGATCTAAACGGGATATATACCATTTTCATGAGTTGAAAGAGTCACTACTGTTAAAATGGCAGCTGAACTCAAACTGAATTATATATACAATTCAAATCAAAGTCCGAAACCAGTTTTTTGGTGGTGGAAATTGACAAGCTGACCGTAAGATTTATATGGAAATGCCGTACACCAGAATAGCAAAACAGTTTTGAAAATCAACAACACAGGGTACTGTTTTACTCATTTTCAAAGCTTATTATAATAGTTGTCAAGACTGTGTTACAATGGTGTAATGATAGATATATATCAGTGGAAATCAATAGAAAGTCTAGAAAATCCTTATGTTTGTGGAAATTGATTCTAAAACTATAAAACCTGAAAAAAAAACCCACAGGAAAAAGTCTTTGTGACTTTGATTCAGGCAAAAATTTCTTAGATATGACACCAAAAACACAATTCATAAAAGAAAAATTTTCTAAATTGTAATTCATTGAAATAAAAAATCTTGGCACTTCCAAAGATATCATTTAAAAGAAGAATATACACGCCACTGGGAGAAAATATTTGCAAATCATATATCTTGTTAAGGACCCGTATCTGAAATAGATGAAAAATTCTTATAACTCAGGCAAGGGACCCAGTTAAAAATTGGCAGTTTTGAATAGATACTTCACCAAAGAAGATATTTGTGTGGCTAAAAATAATGTTAAAAGATGATCACCATCACTAGTCATCAGGGAAATGCAAATCAAAATCACAGGAGATACCACTATACATTTATTAGAATAAAGATCATCTGAAAGTCTGATGATCCCAAGTGTTGGTACAGATGAGGAGAAATAAGAACCCTCATACATTGCTGCTGGGAATGTAAAATGTTGTACAGTCACTTCAGAAAACAATTTGTTAGTTCCTTATAATGTTAAACGTAACAGTTATAACATGACTCAACAATTTCATCTTGCAGTACCCTAGAAAAATGATAGCATATCCCCGTTAAGAGTTTATGTAAATATTCACAACAACATTATCCATAATAGCAAAAATCTGAAAATAAATGTTCATCACCTGGTAAATGGATAAAGAAGATCTAGTGTATATATAGAATACTATTCAGCAGTAAAAAAAAAAAAAGCAACTAACTGTTTATATAGCTACAGCATAGGTAAGGGTTATGCTCAGTGAAAGAAGCCAGACACAAAAGACTGAGATTTCATTTAAGTGGCTTTGTAGAAAAGGCAAATCTGTAAGGATGGAAAACAAGTCATTGGTGGCCAAGAGATGGAAATTGGATTGTGACTGACTGCACTTGGACAGAGAAAGCTTTTGGGGAGTATGGAAATAGTGGGGTGAGAAAGTCAATTCCTAGGTGGGTTGATAAGTCCAAAGTCCCCAAGGAGGAGAAAGGGGTCCGGAGCCCTAGAGAAGGAGAAAGGGGTCTAGGGCATCAAGGGGAAAAGGACACATTATTTTTTTTCTACATTGCTTTGTCTTAGTCAATATAACAGTGTGTCTTACTCAAAGACAAGTTTCTCTTTTAACAAGAACCTTCTGACTAATCTTGTTATCTTGAGGTATATTGTGGGAGTGGTAAGGCCTTTCTGTTGTTCTAATCCATTATTTCCCCATCTATATGCCATGAAGTGATGGGCCCGGATGCCATGATCTTCGTTTTCTGAATGTTAAGGTTTAAGCCAACTTTTTCACTCTCCTCTTTCATTTTTATCAAGAGTTTTTCTTTGCTTTCTGCCATAAGGGTGGTGTCACCTGCATATCTGAGGTTATTGATATTTCTCCCAGCAATCTTGATTCCAGCTTGTGCTTCAGCCAGCCCAGAGTTTCTCATGATGTACTCTGCATATAAGTTAAATAAGCAGGCTGACAATATACAGCCTTGATGTACTCCTTTCCCGATTTGGAACCAGTCTGTTGTTCCATGTCCAGTTCTAACTGTTGCTTCTTGACCTGTATACTGATTTCTCAGGAGGCAGGTCAGGTGGCCTGGTATTCCCATCTCTTGAATTTTCCAGTTTGCTGTGATACACAGAGTCAAAGTCTCTGGCATAATCAATGAAGCAGAAGTAGATGTTTTTCTGGAATTCTCTTACTTTTTCGATGATTCAGTGGACGTTGGCAGTTTGATCTCTGGTTCCTCTGCTTTTTCTAAATCCATCTTGAACAAACATCTGGAAGTTCATAGTTCACATACTATTGAAACCTGACTTGGAGAATTTTGAGCATTACAGTTGCTCAGTAGTTATCCAAGTCTTTGTAATCCCATAGACGATAGCTCAGCAGGCTCCTTTTTCCATGGGATTCTCCAGGCAAGAATACTGGAGTGGGTTGCCAATTCCTCCTCCAGGTAATTCAATGGTTTTTAGTAAATTTAAAAAGTTATGAAACTATCACCTGATCTGCTCCTGATAGCTTACGGTGAGCGATGTCAGATTCGTGATCTCCGAAGAAGCTATAGCTTCCAGACCAGGGACCAGAACTGATCACTCAAGCACTTTTATGTAGCAGTTTTATTAAAGTATGCTGCTGCTACTGCTAAGTCACTTCAGTCGTGTCCGACTCTGTGTGTCCCCATAGACAGCAGCCCACCAGGCTCCCCTGTCCCTGGGATTCTCCAGGCAAGAACACTGGAGTGGGTTGCCATTTCCTTCTCCAATGCATGAAAGTGAAAAGTGAAAGTGAAGTCACTCAGTCATGTCCAACTCTTAGTGACTCCATTGACTGCAGCCTACCAGGCTCTTCGGTCCATGGGATTTTCCAGGCAAGAGTACTGGAGTGGGGTGCCATTGCCTTCTCCACCGTCTAGTCAAAGCTATGGTTTTTCCAGTAGTCAGGTATGGATGTGAGAGCTGGACCATAAAGAGAGTTGAGTGCCGAAGAATTGATACTTTTGAACTGTGGTGTTGGAGAAGACTCTTGAGAGTCCCTTGGACTGCAAGGAGATCCAACCAGTCCATCCTAAAGGAAATCAGCCCTGAATATTCATTGGAAGGACTGATGCTGAAGCTGAAACTCCAATACTTTGGCCACATAATGTGAAGAAGTGACTCATTGGAAAAGACCCTGATGTTGGGAAAGGTTGAAGTCAGGAGGAGAAGGGGACGACAGAGGATGAGATGGTTGGATGGCATCACCGATGCAGTGGTCGTGAGATTGAGGAGACTCCAGGAGTTGATGATAGACAAGGAAGCCTGGTGTGCTGCAGTCCATGGGGTCGAAAAGACCTGGACACAACTGAGCAACTGAACTGAAATGAGCAACTGAGCACGCACACACACACATTGAATAACCATGTATTAATGGTGACGTTTATGGTATGCAGATCATACTTGAGTAAAACTATTTAAAAAATTAAATCTTCCAATTTTAAAATGTTTTTAGGAATTCTTTGTGGTCCAGTAATTAAGATTTTGTGGTTTCACTGCTGATGGCCTCGGTTCAGTTCTTGGTTGGGGAACTAAGATCCCACAAGCCACAGGATACAGCCCCCAACACACAAAAAACAAAAACAATGTTCTGGGGAAAAAAAATGCCCCAAGTTTAAGCTCTTGGGCTGCCTAATTGCTATATTAGTGCTAAGCTGCATGAATAGAAATTTGAATAAAATAAAATCCTTGTCCATCAGGAGTTTAAGATCCAAAGGGAGAAAATGGAACAGTTAACAGTTATGAAACCTATAATAAATATTCATATGCAAGGAGGTATGGGTTCAGAGAAGGCCTGGCTCTGAGTGGGCAGGATTGGGGCTTCCACAGATGAGCCTGGACACTTGAGGTTTTGAAAGGTAAGTAGGAATTCAGGAGATTGCCAACTATAGGGAGTGGAGAAAAGGAGTAGGTGACATTTCCAGGTAGAGGGAAGAGAATGGGCAAAGGCTTGGAGGTATGAGAAAGAAATTCCCTTCTGAAAACTGGGAAGGTTGCAGATACAGTTTACTTGGAGATAAAGAGCAGGAAAGGAAGGCAGGGGCCAGAACATGAAGGGTTTGGCAGGCAGTGTTAAAAGTCTTTGGACAAAAGATGAAGCATTAAGAATTTATTTGTTGGAGGAATATGGGCATCCTTCCTGTGGCCTGAATTAAACTATCTTGGCAACATCATATTGCACTAATTAAAAAAAATCCACTAATATACTATTACCATGTGAAAGCACTATTTTAATACTTCCCTGGTGGCTCAGACAGTAAAAGAATCTGCCTGCAATGCAGGAGACCTGGGTTTGATCCCTGGATTGGGAAGATCCTCCAGTATTCTTGCCTGGATAATTCCATGGAGAGAGGAACCTGGCGGGCTACAGTCTATGGTATCTCCAAGAGTTGGACATGACTGGGCAACTAATATACATAAACCCTCTTCAGTTCAGTTCAGTTGCTCAGTCGTGTCCGACTCTTTGCGACCCCATGAATCTCAGCACACCAGGCTTCCCTGTCCATCACCATCTCCCAAAGTTCACTCAGACTCACGTCCATCGAGTCGGTCATGCCATCTAGCCATCTCATTCTCTGTCATCCCCTTTTCCTCCTGTCTCCAATCCCTCCCAGCATCAGAGTCTTTTCCAGTGAGTCAACTCTTCGCATGAGGTGGCCAAAGTACTGGAGTTTCAGCTTTAGCATCATTCCTTCCAAAGAAATCCCAGGACTGATCTCCTTTAGGGTAGACTGGTTGGATCTTGCAGTCCAAGGGACTCTCAAGAGTCTTCTCCAACACCATAGTTCAAAAGCATCAGTTCTTCAGCGTTCAGGTTTCTTCACAGTCCAACTCTCACATCCATACATGACCACTGGAAAAACCATAGCCTTGACTAGACAGACTTTTGTTGGCAAAGTAATATCTCTGCTTTTCAATATGCTATCTAGGTTGGTCATAACTTTTCTTCCCATCTATAGTGGTTCTCACACTCTCACCTGTGTCAGATTCACTTGGAAGTCTTCTTAAAACAGAGAAACCACCAAGTTTCTAATTTAGGAGGTCTGGAGTAGAGCTGGAGAATTTGCATTTCAGTCTAGTTCCCAGGAAAAGCTGCTGCTGCTGGTCCAGGAGGCACACTTGGAGAACAGCTGCCTTACACACACCTTATAAGAAAGGTATCATTATCATCACCATTTTTCCCATTTTACAGAGGAAACAGATGGAAAGTTAAGCAGTCTGCCCACAAGGGCATATAAGTCTTAGAAGGGGGGCAGGTGGTCAATGCCAGGCAGTGTCTGCCGTGTTTCCCAGTTCACAGGTTGCAAAGAAGCAGAGTTAAGGGCTGGCATTTTCAGTCCTTCTCTGCAACTGTTAATATATTACACATGCACACACACACACACACACACATACACATGCACAGGCCTTAACAAACAACTGAGCTAAAAGAATTCGGGATGCTAACGGATGCCAAGTGGGTAGTGAGGGAAACTCTTTGAGAAACTCTTCAGGCCATTCCAGTGAAGTATTAATTTTGGTCCTACTGGAATGAAGCCAGGATTCAGACATGTACAAGTATCAGTGTACAAAACGACTAATTAAATACGCAAAAGGAAATCATAAAATTAAATGTCACAACTCAAAACTGAGCCATATGTGAATCCTCAGTCTCTGTTTTCAGTATATTTGAAATGTTTCTGTATTATGAAAATTAACAATATCTAGAGATGATATAACCTTGTTATACATGCTGCTTAAGGGGGGTAGTCCCAAGATGAAAATGGCAGTTCTTTCATGAATTGGCTTGCTTTTCACATCTTAACCTAATTTGTAGCATCTCCCTGGTTGCCTTCCAATAAACAGCAACTTCCCTAAATCAGTGGCATTATGTTATTTCGGAGATCTGAATCAGAGAGTGTAATCCAAGTCCGCATGCTCCATCTTGTCATTTGTGTGGAGTGCTGTATATCTAATTAAAGCTTCTTACAGGTCCATAAAAAGACCTAACATTAAAAAAGCAGTCTGGGTTAGAGAAAGCCCCAGGGCAGACTGAAGAAGGGGGGTTCTCATTAACAATGAACACATTTGCTTAAATTCAAAGTTAAGTAATCATATATTAATTTATACTTGAATATTTAAAAATATTGCCTAAGTGTAATCAGCTCATGTTACCACATTGATGGTGTGGAACTGAAAATGGGTCATATTCTTGCCAACAGCACTCCAGCTTCCCAAGAAACACCGGAGATGAATAAATGATTCACCACATGGCCAGGACTGCAGCCCTTTCTCTGGAAGAGAATTCAAGCCAACTTTATTTCAACCAAGGTATTATTGTTCCTTTTTTATTTATTGTTTTTTTATTCTTGTGTCCCATTTTCTGTATACAATTTATTTAAAACCTGAGTTAATATTTTCCAAGGGTTTATCTATTAAGACATTGTTTTGTGATGACTGTTCTATTTCAGGGGCTACACACCTGGTGGTGGAGGTCTTCAACCACTGGAATTCCCTTGGGAGACCATTAGAATGTTATTTTTTCCCCTTTACTTGGCTATGGGGTTCCCTGAATAGTGATACTCCCTAAGGAGAAAAGTGCAAGGCCTAGCCACTGTTTTCCAGCAACAAAGGAATGAATTCCACAAGCTCCTGCTGAACATACTGCTAGAGATAGAATGTGTGTCAAAGTGAGATGATTCTTTGAAGGTCTTTGTAAGCCAGTGTTATCCCGAAGTTGGGGCCTTGACTCAGCCCTGAGGGGCAGAGGCCCATAGCCCAAGGCTTTTCCCAGCCAGTGACATCACCCCATGCCCGAGTTTTAGGGTAACCTGGAGTCCTCCTTTAACCCTTCCACTTTAAAAAAATATTATAATAAGCCTTTATTAGATACCTTTTACATAGCAAGACTGTTCTAATTATTTTGCTTTTTTTTTTTTAAGAATTGGAGTATAGTTGCTTTACAGTGTTGTGTTTCTGCTATACAGCAAAGTGAATCAGCTATATTTAGACATATATTCCCTCTTTTTGGATTTCCTTCACATTTATGTCATCACAGAGCAGAGTCTGTTCCACTCTGTGCAACCCCAAGGACTGTAGCCCTCCAAGCTCCTCTGTCCATGGGATTCTCCAGGCAAGGGTACTGGAGTGGGTTGCCATTCCCTTCTCCCTTCCTGACCCACGGATCGAACCTGTGTCTCTTCCTGGACTGCATCTCCTGCGTTGGCAGGCGGGTTCTTTAGCACTAGTGCCACCTGGGAAGCCCCCCTTAACTTCCATTATTACCCTGAGTGTTTGTAACTCCCAACAATCCACTCTTGCTTTCCAGTCATCTTCAGACATGCAAAGTAGATGCCCAGGAGACAGTCTGAAAAAAACAGGCTTCTGACGTTTGCATCTTCCTGACCCACGGATCGAACCTGTGTCTCTTCCTGGACTGCATCTCCTGCGTTGGCAGGCGGGTTCTTTAGCACTAGTGCCACCTGGGAAGCCCCCCTTAACTTCCATTATTACCCTGAGTGTTTGTAACTCCCAACAATCCACTCTTGCTTTCCAGTCATCTTCAGACATGCAAAGTAGATGCCCAGGAGACAGTCTGAAAAAAACAGGCTTCTGACGTTTGCAGCTCAGCAGAGACAATTGCTCAAGCCATCTAGATTTTCTTTTTCCCTCCAGTCGATCTAATCACATTTGGAGAATCTAAGCAGCGCACCCCCTCCCCCGCCCTCCACGCAGCATTTTGTGCCCTTTTTCGCTAGGGGTCCCTTCGGGGGAAGGGTGGAGGGCTGGGATAATCCGAAATGGAAAAGCAGGTTGGAGAATCTGGCATCTGGCGTGTCACTTATTTCCAGAAAGCAAGGGCAGCTGATCTCCATGGCGCGCCAGGCTTCCAAGGATGGGAGATAGGAGCGCCTGCCCCTCTTTCTCACGCTCCTAAACTCTCCACTCTGGCCATCGCTAAGCTCCATTTGGGAGCCTCCTGCCTGGTGACCGTGGCGCTGAACCATCCAGGGCATGGTTAATGCCTGGCATGTTCTGAGTCCCTGACTTCACATGCTTTAATACTTCTCACGACCCTTCGTCTTTTCACACTTTTCCAGAGGAGGCAGCCTGGCCAAGCAAGAGTCTCCTGCTGACCTTTAAAGCCAGCGCTGTGTTCAGATACTGGGCTTTTCTCTTTTTTAAAAATAGCACAAAACACAATTCCTAATTGGGTTCCCAGAGAGAAGAAACTGTAGAGAAAAAAAATTACGTATATTCGTGAACGTGTATTTTTTTTCCCGCTCTTTGGTTAAACCTGGGCCGAGGATGGAGGTGAACCTTTAGAAGGGTGAAGTGCCTGGTGCCCTCAGACCCCCGCCCAAGACGCAGGGTCCCGTGAGGACCCAGTCCCTTCCCTCGGATTTCCGCCACGGCTCGGCTACTTTTTTGGGCCATTGTCCCGTGTCCCTAGTGCTTCCTTCTTCATCAGCTTGCTCTTGCTCGGGCGCCTCGCCCGCTTCCTACCGCCAGCCGCAGCCCAGACTCGCTGGGGTCGAGGCGCTGCCAGGATGCCCTGCAGCAGCTCGCGCGCCGAAGCCCGCAGGTGTGCCCCGCCCCGCCCTCGCCGCGGCCCCGCCCCGGCGCCTGCGTCACAATGACGCGCGTCCCGCGCAGGCGCATCTCGGTCCCCCACCCCCTCCCCGCGGCCGGCTGCCCGCTTGGTATTATGATTAGTGCTGGGTGCGGGGATTCGGCGGCCGGGAGGGAGTTGTCGGCGCCGCGGCCGCTGCGGACGGAAGCCAGCCTGCTTGCTGAGGTAGGGGCGAGCGCACAGTGCATCGGGGAGCGGCGGCCGTGGGCGGGGGACGGGCTGGCCTCCGCCGCCGAGTGGCCTCAGCGGTTGCCGGGCTGGGCGCCGGGGCCGGGGCGCCCGCCGCAGGCGGAAAGTAAGTTGCGCGCTCCGCGCTCCCCGCGTCGCGGGCCGGGGAGGACGCGGGCCCCGAGCTGCGGCGGCCCAGACTCCGCGCGGCGTAGGTGCGGCCTGATGGCCTCGCGACAGGCAGCGGGCGGCGGCGGGGCCCGCACGGGAGCGGGCGTTGCGGCGGCCGGCCACGGGCGCCCCGAGGCCCTGCCCTTGCGGCCGCGGCGGGATTGCGGCACCTCGGGAGGCGCCTGCATCCCCGCGCCCCGCCCCGGAGCGGGCCGAGTGCGGCGCCCGCGGATCCCCGCGCCCAGGTTCTCTCGTACGGTGTTGCGGATCCCCGCGCCCAGGTTCTCTCGTACGGTGTTTTCTTCACTAAAGGTGTTTTCCTTTTTCAAAAGAATCTGGAGATCTGGCGCAGCAAGGGGATTTCTTGCTAAAACTGCAGCCGTACAATAGAATGGGGATATTGTTGTCTGTAGAGAAAGGGCATCGGGATAAGGAAGGAGGAGCAGTGCCGTTCCCGAGGGACAGCTAGAATTTTTCAGATTGGAAAACCTCCGTTCTTTTCCATAGTCATCGCCTGTTGATTCCTTTCTGGACCGTTTTACAAAACCCTTCCTTCCGTTTGCTTGGACTTGGGATCCAGGAAAGTGACAGCTTTTTATCCTGAGTAGGGTTCCTGGAGCTGTGCTGTTCTTAACACTTGGGTCAGGTAAAATTTGATAGCTGTATAGTGAGTTCGGTTCAAGTCCAGTATTTGGAGGGGGTGAGGGGGGATTTAGCAGTAGGGTTCTTCAGCTTCTGCACGTCTAAGGGTATAGGATTTTTCACACTATCTAGTTACTTCCCCCGTTCCATTTAGTTGTGTACATTTTCACAATCTTAGGAGCAGGTGGTAAAGCTGACTTAATGCGTTTCACATTTTATGGTGAAAGGTGAAGCGTGGCTAGCAGGTAATGGAACTGAAAATGTTTCGCGTCTTGATCAGATTCCACCTGATTCCTATCAAACACCAGATGCTTCGGTTTGGGTTCCTTGTATGGGGTTGAGGCGCTAGTCCCAAATCAGTCTAATTTATCAGAATGTGTATCAGTGTACTTTAAAGCCTGAGGTTGTCAAGGCTTATGTAATCAGTTTGTTAATTTATAATCTTGTTACATTGCTCTCCAGATTTATAAAATCATTCCCTTAAGGAAATCTGTCCTCAACGTCTGCTTAAATATTTTTCTTGGAATTGGATTCCTGAAGAGGAATGTACTGTACTAGTGGTGATTAAAGCAAACTAATTAGACAAGTTTCTTAAAAAAAAAAATCACGTTGGTTCTTTTATTCGACCAATTGTTTCTAGTAGGAAAACAGATGACATTCCCATTCTACAGAACTAAAAATGAGAGAAATGACATTCCCAAGGTCACTTATTGAGGCAAGTCACTTACTGAAGCAGTATAGTAATTGAAAGTCAGGTGCATTGAGTTAACTTTTCTTCTCCATCTTTAAGGTTTTCCTGACAGGGAACTTTGCTACCTTTCTATTTTTTTAAATTTGCATTAAAAAAATCATTTTCTTTAGTATAGAAAAGTTACTTTCTCTTTTTTTTTTTTTTTCTCTCTGCTCTTCTGAATAAGTTTTTCTGTATTATTGCAGTAAGATCCATTTGTAGAAAACATACAAGGACTGAGAAGTTACATAATTTTTATTTTTCTAGAACGGAAGTATACATTGGGCCGTTAAGGTTCAGATGTAATCCCATAATCCTAAAATGAAGGCTTTTGAATGTCCGTATTAAAATTGAAGGGCTTTCAGATATTTTTACTGGTTGCAGGAAATATTGTGTGTCTAAACTTTACTATGGGTGTTTCATATAGAAAGTGAAACTAAGTAGAAGAAAAAAACTATTTTGGAAGCTATTGAGCAGCCCAGGTTGTAAGCATTGTTATAAATAAGGCTTGGTTGGTTCTCTGAAGCAGGTTTTCTGAGCCTAAGAATCCATTACACTGCCCACTCCAGTGTTCTTGTCTGGAGAATCCTAGGGACGGGGGAGCCTGGTGAGCTGCCGTCTATGGGGTTGCACAGAGTTGAACACGACTGAAGTGACTTAGCAGCAGCAGCAACCTAGGAAAAAGGTACACTTTCCACATTAGAAGTTGAGGAATTAAAAACATAGATGAGGAACTCTAAAGAATTGATTTTACTGCATGCCAGCTATTGGCTTAACCACCAAAATGGAGAGTTTCTTTATAGCCAAGATCCTGTTAAAAGAAAACTAATTATTCAGAATATAGATACTTCCCAGTGTGTATGTGTGTATGCAAGTCTATTCTTAGAGCAATTTAGGTGGAAGAATTGAGTGGTTGGTAGCAGTTTTGAAGGTAAACTAAACTTATGATCATTTATTCATGGAGCCTTTGTCTACTTTGGGGCCCCTGGGTTAGGGGGTGGCAATAGAAAAGTGAATAAAAATGAGTTCCTGTCTTCCGGGCTATTGTGAATTATATTACACTGAGGTAAACAATGGTAGTAGTATCAAATGCTGTGATGAGGTATAGGGAAAACCCCTGGGCAGTTTGACTGGAGAATGCCTCACAGAAGACGATGGTTGAACCAGTCTGGACAGGTAGAGTTGCCGGGCAGAGAAAAGGGGAAAGGGCTCCAAGGGTTTAGGGAGGTTGAAAACACAAGGTCAGGTGGTGGAGGAAGAATTGAGATCCAAGTGGGTGAAAGGAAGCTGAGGTAGAGACAGTGCAGCTGTTTTTGTTTTTTTTAAGGCTGTGGAAAGGAAGGGGGCAAAGAAGGGCAGTAGGTTTGGGGTTGAAGGGGAGGACATGTTTGGGTTTTTTGTTTTAGTTTGGGAAGGGCCAATATAAAACCTCTCACATTTAATGACCTCATGAGTGAGCGCTGGAAATGTGTTGTCTGGTCTGGATAATCTGGAGCTGCGTTATTCTCACTGCAGATCATTTCCTCATCTTGTTTTCCTGTATATCTGCTTTGGGTTGAGGCCTTCCATCCCGTGGGAAACCACTTCTTGCTGGTGGAAGGGGAGGAACCTGACTAAAGAGGATTCCTGCTCTACCTTCCCTGAATGTTCATTTCACTGCGGTTCCTTCCAGAGCCTTCTGAGATTCTCCTTTGGCACCTCCAGCGTTTGGCCTCTGCTCAGGTAGGCTCTTTCCTGACCACGCAGGCCTCTCTCTCCCTCTCCTTACTGATTATGTCCTCTTCTCCAGACTGCTGCCCTGTGACAACAGCAGTTGCTTCAGAGTTGGACGGCGCTGGCTGCCCATGCACTGTGTTGCTTTCAGTTCTGGAGTGTCTCCAGGCTCAGAGCAAGATTGGTGGGAGGGGTGTCTGTCTGATTGTCCAAACACGCAACTTCTCAACTACACGTGGACCTGAAATGTGATGGAAGTTATGAAATCAGTGCTCCAGAAATGTAGGTTACAGGACATGTAACTGGTCAAATCATAGCCTCACTGGCCTCAGTTTCTCAGTTATTGTCATGCAGTTACCAGTCTCAAACCCAGAAGACTGTCAGCTCCTTGGAGGCAGACATGCCTCTTCTTTGATTGCTGTATCCCCAGACCAGTGTTAGGCCTCATTCACAGTTATTGTACCCAAGAAATGTCTTGGGAAGAAATGTGAAAAATCTGAACTGTAGTTTGCTGCCCATTAATGAATACCATACCCGTTGTATCCAAATGGGTTGGATAGAAATTGCTTCTGATTCACAGAGTTCCCGAGCTAGAGGCAGATCTTCCACTCTAGAACAGCAAGCGGTGGATGCTCAGGAAATGTTTGTTGCCGTCCTGTATTCCCGGCGTGAGTGAGTGCTCCACCTGCTAGCACTCTCCACTAGAGTCATTCCAGATCGTTGCTTTGCCCCCTGTGCATTGAGTTTCTGGATTCTGCTTCCTAAGCGCGTCTCCTCCAGTACATCCTCCTCATCACTGCCCAGATTCAGGCTGCCCTCACATTTAAGTCTTGAATCATTTTTCTGGAGACATTTTTCACTAGTCTCCTCGCCTGTGTTCAGGCTCTAGTCTTGCCCTTCCAGTCTGATCTTCACTTTGCTGCCAGAGTGGGTTGTTCAGCTGTCATCTCTGATTGCCATTCCCCTGCTCAGGATTCTTCCTTGGCTTCTTAGTGCCAGCTTTCATTTGTTCATTTAATAAAGTGTATCTATATATTTCAGGCAGATGCTGTACTTGGCGGGCCCAGGGATGCAGAGCTGAGTAAAGCAGACGTGTGTCTTACGCGGGCTGAATTGATCATGTAGTCTAGTGGGGGTTACAGATTATTAATCACATAATCGCAGAAATAATTCTATAACCACAGCTGTGACACAGGCCATGATGGAAGAGGGCATAGTGCTGTGAGAGGGCCCAAGAGCCAGTGTGCAGGGGTATCGGAGGGCAGGGGGAGGCGGTGGTCTGGATGGTGGCCTTTGTGCTGGCCCTGAAGCGTGGCTGGCCAGATGTGAGCAGCATCCGCTCCTGTGCATGGGACACAGGACCTTCGAGAGTCCGGTCCTTCCCTGCCTGTCTCTCCCCTTGTCTCACAGCCTGTGCTCTGTGTGTGTTACTGGCCCGGTCACACTAAGGCCGCTTCTCCACCTCAGCCAATTTCAGTTCTTAGCTTAAACAAAATACTTTCTCTGAGATGCCGCCTGTGAACTCCCAAAGGCAGACTGAGGGGAAAGAACACCTCTTCCAGCCTTCCTGTCCCCGTGAGAGGTGTGAACAGTGTAGGGCAGTGGCCTTCCTGTTATATCCAGTACAGGCCTTGAGGGGTGGTGTTTTGGGCCAGAGAACGGTGAGGATAAGGATGTCAGAGTAAGATGGGGAACTAAGTATACAACTCTTCTCAGATGTCAAACTCTGAAAGGGAAGCCAGTTGTGAAAAGCTGGGGGAAAAAATCTGGGGTGGTTTTAATCCCACTGACACATTGCTAATGTGTATTATGGCCTTTTGCCTTTGCAATTGTCCCAGGTGGTGCTTATCTTTGTGTTACAGGCAAAGACATGCCTGTTGACAGAAGTGGAGTATCTCCTTGGGCTCCAAGTGCTATGGTACTCGTTTATGCTATGATGCTGCTCCTCATGTTTGCTGAGTAAATGAACTTTGATAATTTTTAGTGTGCACCTCTGTGGTTTAGACTACGAGATTTGGCTCTGTGTCACTTTGAAATGTGGCGCTTAGGTTGCTGTCCCAGCGCTTCTCTGATGTTCCCACCCCTTCTATGTACAGACTTATCTCTTCGGTCATTATGTTGTCTTCGTATTGCATAGGTAGGGGAAATGTTTAAAATAGTATATCTCAGTGGATTTAATATTTAGACATGTTGGTTCTTTTGTATTAAGGAGAGTATATTTTAGATAATGTAGGTTTCACTCAGACAGTATAACGTATGTAGGTAAAGTTCATTTTAGATCTAGGACACTATACTAACAAATATTCGTTGGATAAATTATGAAGCTTAGAGTGTGTCATATTTATGGGTCTCTTAAATAGTCCAAAATTATGAAGCTTAGAGTGTGCCATCTTTATGGGTCTCTTAAATAGTCCAAATATTGCACAGTAATTTTTTTAATAGTGGAAAAAAGTTAAGCGATTGAATTTAAGAGTTCTGCTTTTGTGTTCTATCTCATTTTCTACAGGTTAAACAATTCTCCTTTATTGGTATAAAGTATTAGGAGTATTACAGAAGACATGTAGAATGACAACACTCAATCTCGTGTTTCAAGACATGATCTGATCCTTTGTTCTCCTCTTTGATGAGTATTTGCTCTTGTGAAGGAAAATGCTTTGTTAGAAACGAATGGAGAGAATGTAATTTGCAAAGTACATTATAATTGCAGTTTGGGTAAGGATAAATTTTTAAAAGCAGAGAACAGAACCTTCTTAAATTGTACTTAAATGATTTGCTTGATGTTGACTGTTCTGTGCCATTGGGGAGAAATCTTGCCATAACAAAATTGTATACAAACTGTAAAGATGGACGTTTTTTCCAAGGTGCCATTGCATTTTTAGATGACCAGTAATTCTCAGTCTGTCTTTTGAATGATTATTTGCCTGTTGTTTCCTTTCTCAAAGTGTAGTTTCTAAACATTTCAAAAGGTTTTTAGTGGAATTGTTAATAATGTTTATTAGGTGAGTCCTTGGTGTCACTCTTGTTAGTTGATGGCTGGATCAGGTAACTTGCATGGTGTGTCAGAATCAGAGGAAAAACAAAATTGTCAAAATAGATTTATTTTAGTGCTGTTGTTTTCCTGGGAATTAGGCCCAGATCAAAGTGGGGAGGGCATTGTATTATTGCAGGAAAAACTACAGGGCTCAGGCAGCGCTTAACTGGACATAGGACTGCAGCATAGAACGGCTTTATCCTGCTTGGCCTTCCTTTCTGTTCTAGAACATGGGTGTGATACTTCCATCACATTCCTGATAGTAAGGAATAAACTATAGAACAGATGTAAAGAATTCAGTGCATGTGTAGATTCCCAGTAGTTAAATTGTTTCTTTTTTTTTTAAATGTTTACTGTTTTTGAAACCTGCATTAAAACAAAAGTAAACTTCTCAAATGGGCAGTTGTGGCAGTGAAAGATATTTTTGAAACTTGAAATGAGACAATGAAAAGAAATGTCAACTGTGGTTTTACTATAAGACTCATTTCTATATAAACCTGTAAACCTGTTTAGTTATAAGTTAGTAGGTTTTTAGGAAAGTAGTATGGGTAATAATGAGAGAATCCAGTAAGTCAAAACAAAAATCGATATTTTCTGGAATCTTAAAGGTGAATAGTAAACTTTTGTAGTTGGTTTAAATTTTCTAATGACGTTATTCTTCTGTTGCTTTCAAGTTAAAAACCTAGAGTTTTCCTTTCTTTTGAGGCCTCACATCAGCTCTGTGATGTGAAGCTGCTTCTGTGCATTTTTAACTCTTTGATGACACTTGAATTAATCTAAAGTACAGTTGGAAGGGAGTGTGGTGAATTTAGTCTAGCAAGTTTTCCATTGATGTTGAGAGACTGAGAGTTCATCACAGTTCCCTAGATGGTGAAGTGCTAGGTAGTCTTCAGGATCAGCCTTCCTAACCCTATGGTATTTATAATCTCACCTCTGCCCACCGGCCTGACTTCACCCACCTCTCCACGTGTACTCTGCTGTCGATTTCTCCTGTTTCCAGAAGGTGTGTCCCACTGCTCGTGGTGAGGACTAAGGCCTGACCTGTGGGCTGCCCCATCCTTGGGGGTCCTGCCTCTAGTATCCTTTGCTCTTCTTTTGACATAACTTGCCCAGGTTTTCTTAGGCACTAAGTTGTGTCCAACTCTTTGCAACCCCGTGGACTGCAGCACGCCAGGCTTCCCTCTCCATCACTGCCTCCCTCAAATTGCTCAAACTCATGTCTGTTGAGATGGTGATGCCATCCAACCATCTCATATAATTAATTATCTTTTTATGTGTAGATAACTTATTTGTAAGATTTTAAAGGACTGGGGGACTGTATTGTTCCCCACAATTTATCCCTCACAGTTAGGGCTGAAATATTTGCTAATAAAAAACTAGACTAAGTGTTCCTTCCTTAGCCTGAAGGAATTGCATACTTTGTCCCTCAAAGGAGGCAGAATATTTCATTGAGTATGTCTGTTTATTAAGATTATATAAATATATATACTTCAAGATGTGTATAAGAGACAGCTCTCTCTTGCCTCTAGTATCCTTTGCTCTTCTTTTGACATAACTTGCCCAGGTTTTCTTAGGCACTAAGTTGTGTCCAACTCTTTGCAACCCCGTGGACTGCAGCACGCCAGGCTTCCCTCTCCATCACTGCCTCCCTCAAATTGCTCAAACTCATGTCTGTTGAGATGGTGATGCCATCCAACCATCTCATATAATTAATTATCTTTTTATGTGTAGATAACTTATTTGTAAGATTTTAAAGGACTGGGGGACTGTATTGTTCCCCACAATTTATCCCTCACAGTTAGGGCTGAAATATTTGCTAATAAAAAACTAGACTAAGTGTTCCTTCCTTAGCCTGAAGGAATTGCATACTTTGTCCCTCAAAGGAGGCAGAATATTTCATTGAGTATGTCTGTTTATTAAGATTATATAAATATATATACTTCATGGAAATTGGTTTATTTCATTGGTGTCAGTTGAAAAGAAAATTGAATAAATAATTATGTACAGAAATTCAAAATTTTAGTAACCCCTGCCTTTCCTAGATTATAAAGGCAGCACATATTCACTGCTAAAAATTTGAAAAGAACAGAAAAGTATAAAGAGAAAAAAGATCTGTAATTTAACCTTTTTTTTTTTTTAAGTATATATGCAGGCAGATTATATATTTTAAAAAAATTGGGGATCCCGTGCCATGAAATTGAGTGTGTGAATTTTTTTACTTAACATTTTATTGTGAAAATTTCCCATGAGATTGAATGGATTCAAAATATAGCAGCAGAATGTTGTGTTAGGTGTACCATTTTCTTATTGTAGACCTTTTGGTTATTTTTGATCTTTTTTTTTTCTTCATATATAAATGTTCCTGAACATTGTGACTAAATATTTGTCTATTTCTTTAAGACATAAATTTATTAGTAAGATTATTAAATCAAGGATATTAATTATTTTAAGCTTTTAATACTGGTATTGCCAAATTGCTTTTCAGAAAAGTAATCTGTGGTGCCAGCAGTATGAGAAAATTCCCAAATGCTTCTGCCTTTTACAAAATCAGTGAAACATTAGGTGCCGATATTTTTGCTCATGGATTATTATTATTTTTTCTTTTCTAATCTTTTTTGAACGCTTTTTCATGAAAATCTTTGTCACAGCATCAGCAGGGGGTATAAAAAAGATGATATGGCATTAAAGTGAATTTTGACAGTATTAATAAAAGCTCTGGAAGAGAGATTTAGATTAAATTTTTAAATGCTCTGTAGATTCCACCTTACATTCTGTTTTCCTGGCAAAGGAACAATTGTGGGTTGACTTTATTTATTTTGGAGTAATTTCTGGACGCTAACTTGTGCTTTAAATCATATTTATTATGTGGGCACTTTATACCAGAGCTGTCACCATACTAATTTTTAAAGACTCATTTACCCTCAGGTAGAAATGGTGACATGCCTAGCATTTTTCATCACTTTAACGAGAGGCAGTTCTGTTGAAGAATTTGAACTTATTACCTGTGTCAGGATTTTGTGGCTTGGATGTTAACCCCTTTCTCTCTGCAAATGCTAAGTGCTACTTTCCATCAGTTAATAGATTGCCGCCTCCTTTCATTCAAATCCCTGGAATATAGCTTGTTAAATTTAGGGAAAATAAAGATTTTTTTAAACCAGCACTTTAAGGGAAAGACCTGCATTGGCAACCCAGTCGCTGCCTTCAGAAGCTAGAGCAGACTTTTCAGCCTGGCGTTCCTGGTTACCTCCAGTGGCCCCGAGTCCATTAAAATTGACTGCCTGGAAGAAAACTTTCAGGACATACTTTAGTAAACAGTTACTTTACCTCCCCTTGGCAAATGCTTTATTAGACATTTGGAGGTACGTTTTTGCCAGTTGGGCCATTTCTCATAATAAATGATTGACTGAAGCCTTCTCATTTGCAGTTTGTCTTGATTCCATCTAGTGGCTACAGGCTGATTCTGATACCCACACAGTAATATTCACCCAGGCCAGTGAAGATCTCTAGATTCTTCCATAACTTGGGACCTGTTGACTTGTATGTGGTGGTTGCTTCTTCTTTTTTCTGTTTTTGGGCATGCTGTGAGACATGTGGGTTCTTAGTTCCCCAAGCAGAGACTGAACCCAGGCCCCCTGCATCGGAAGTGCCAGATCCTAACTGCTGGATGACCCTGGTTGCTTCATCCTTACCTTATAGCCTATGTTTATAATGCCCAGGAGGAGTACCAGTCCAGAAATGTGGAGTACTGTCTACTTTGGATGAAAAGGACAGCAGTGGTGACTGCCACTGGGATTGGGTTAGTTTTTGTTTGACTCGGAGGTGACTGATATTCCTAGAGGACTGAGTCTACTGCCTTCTTTTCGGCCTATACTGGTTTTGTTCTAGGTATCTTTGAAATTTTAGCAGTGAGATCAGGGCAGCAGTTTTCATGAAACGTGCGTTAGTTCCTCTACTTCAGTTGACTTTTCTCTGAACGTAGGTTTAGTCTGACATTTCCCGTGAGTAAGAGTTACAGTTTTCATATTTTTGCTGTTTGTGAAAGATACCAGATAATTTCCATGTATAAGAAGCTTAAGTACAGTTTTAGCATGGTTGTATAAAAACTCATCTCTTAGCTGTCTATATTGGAGGGAGAGCACTGGCACAGATCATTTTTTGAAGCATGTAAATTGTTTGGAAGGTTTTTCTGTGTTTGAATGCTAGTGGTCTGGTTTGACAGGGGAAATTTATAATATCCCAAAGTGTAGAGAGGCTGTGGGGTAGCCCTCTTTTTGCATATGGCCTTTTTTTGAGTGGCCTGCTTTCTCCTGCCATGGCTTGCTTGATAATGATGGCTTGTCTATATTGGAGGGAGAGCACGGCACAGATCATTTTTTGAAGCATGTAAATTGTTTGGAAGGTTTTTCTGTGTTTGAATGCTAGTGGTCTGGTTTGACAGGGGAAATTTATAATATCCCAAAGTGTAGAGAGGCTGTGGGGTAGCCCTCTTTTTGCATATGGCCTTTTTTTGAGTGGCCTGCTTTCTCCTGCCATGGCTTGCTTGATAATGATGGCCCACATAGAACCACCTTTGTTGAGCGTGCTGTGGGAGTTGGAGACCTTAGTTTGGTATACAGACCACACTCCAGTGGTAAAGATGTCAGGGAAAAGCTAGAAGTGAGTTTTGACAAGAATAACAGGGCACATTCCAAATTGACGGTAGGTTTAACAGAGGCTGGTTTTACAACTGTTTTCAGCAGCTTGCAGAATGTGTGTAGGGCCACCCACACTTCCTTCCTCTTCTCCAGCCACACCCGCACACTTCAGTTGCTTCTGCTCTCTTTAGTAAACTGGGAGAGCGTCAGTGTATTCTTGCAACACATACCAGTACTTGTTTCTCAAACACGATTTTCCGTATTATAAACACCTGTCCAGCCACGTCATATCCATGTATGAGCATATGCTATCATAAGTAAGAAGACCTCTTTAGAATGGCCTAATTTAGTGCTTTTGCTGTTTTAAAAGATGTCATAATAGTTGATGTCATTAAAAATGGTGATTTAGAAGAACATACTGCATGGAAAATGTTCATCCTGTAGTGGAGGAAAAAGTCCTGTGACTTCATATTACAGTATCTTAGCTTTGCACAGAAGCCCAGGCGTAAAGAGTATAAACTTAAGCCTGAAGAGAGGCTGTCCTCGATGGGATTATAGATATTTGTTTGTTTTTCATCTGTGGTGCTTTTCTCTATTTTCCAGATTTTCTAAAGTGAACTTGTTTTGTGGAAATACTTAGAGAATGGTTGCAACTTCCTCCCATCCCCATGCGTATATGTGTGTGTGTTACCCCATTTTGTGTCTGGTGTGTATTATACATAGAAAATAATTTGGAAGCCTGTGTCCAAATGTTAACAGATTATCACAGAGGGTAGAATAATGGATGATTAAAAAAAAAAAAAATCCCCCCCTTCTTTTGCCGCTATATATGTTCTGATTGTATTTTTTTCTTAGACTGCATAGATGTTTCTTTCATAATTGAGACAAAAATACTAAAAGGAAAGTAATTGGTCAGTTGAAAAAAGCAGGATATAAAGAATATAAAGAAGGTATAGTTATATATATAGAATGATCACACCTAGGGTTTGGGGGAGGGTGCATACATGTTTGAGTATGGCTAAGTCCCTTCACTGTTCACCTGAAACTGTCAAAATATTGTTAATTGTCAGTATTCCCAATACAGAATAAAAAGTTTAAAGAAAAAAGCAAATAGTTAGATTTTGTGGGATGCTTTATTGAAAAATCATCAGACTTTGATACCCAACTAGAGATTAATTTCTTTGCCAATCTGCAGTATCCATTTCCAGTTGAATACATCCTGGGAAACCAAGCAGTCCACGACTCTCTGCGACCCCGTGGACTGCAGCCCGCCAGGCTCCTCTGTCTATGGGATTCTCCAGGCAAGAGTATTGGGGTGGGTTACCATTTCCTTCTCCAGGGGATCTTCCTAACCCAGGGATGGAGCCTGGGTCTCCTGCACTGCAGGCAGATTCTTTACCTTCTGAGTCATAGGGAATTTTCTAAAAACAGAAGAGAGATGATAGCTCAGTAAATTGAGTCTCTTGAGGTAGAGTGGAAGACTGAAAGAATTTCTACCTGGGTGGAGGAGATTACTATCATCATGACCGTGATAGTGGTGGTGGTAGCTAGTATTTACTGACTGCTCCCTCTGTGCCAGGCTTTATTTTAAACACTACCTTTATTAACTGATTTAATTCACCGCGATCTGTGCCATGCTCTCGCTACTGATGTTTTCTAATGAGGAGACTGACCATACAGAGAGGTCAGGTTTTTCTCAGATCTAGTGGCTGGTAAGCTGGCCTTCAGATCTAGTCATTAGCCTTAACAGAACCAGTCCTCAGCCAAGCGGGCCATCACACTGCCTTGCCAGACTGTGGATGAAACTGTTGGAGAGAGAAGCAGGCGTGGGTAATGGGAGCTGTTGTATCTCACTTGGAGCTGAAGGAGCAGGTTGGCATCCCAGAGTTCACCTTTCTTTAGACGTGGGGCTGTGCCCATGACTTTGCTTGGCCCCGTCTGTGTGAGCAGCTGTCTCCATTGCTCTTCATCCCCTCATTCCCAGCAGTAAGCCTGTTTTCACAGCCTCTTTCCTTCTTCCTTTCATCTTTCCTACTTCCCCCAACCTCTTGTGCACTTTTCCCAGAGCTCATACGAGCTTGAGCTTAATGGTTACCTGGACTCACCTGTAGTATATGGTATAAAGTGCCTTGGCCTAGATTGAATGTTTAGAACTTGAAATTATTGATACGATGTTCCAATGTTGAGGAAAGGCCTACAAGCTGTCTTAGTTCCTCTCTGTGCCCGGAACTTAGGTATCGGGGGCCCTCTCACATGCTCTCTGTTCATGGAGTTTCTGTTCTACTATCAGATGGAAAGCCTCTAGTGCAGAGCCGTTGTGTGTCCCCCAGTGCCAGTGTTGATTTTTGCTGCCTTCTGGAGGACGGAGTGCTGGAGAGGTTGCCCTCCTCGGCTATTGGAGTGGGTATTTCATGAGCCAGAGAGGCTCCTGAAGGCATGTTGGGCTTTGAAGCCTGGCTTTGCAGCTTGGAGCTGCAGGCTGCTGCAGGTGGAGCCTCCTGGTGCCTACCTTGCAGGCTGCTGGTGAGAATTCATTGCGTTGCAGATTCGTGCTCATTTCCCAGGAGGCATTTCAAAAACAGTGACTTTACTCTTCGTTATTATAATTCCCTCCTCCTCCAAGTGGAATAATTCTTTTACTCTGTCTACCTGGACCAATCTCTGTGTATCTGTTCACTGTGAAATTAGTTCAGTTCAGTTCAGTCACTCAGTTGTGTCTGTTTCTTTGCGATCCCATGGACTGCAGCACGCCAGGCCTCCCTGTCCGTCACCAACTGTCAGAGTTTATTCACAATCATGTCCATTGAGTCGGTGATGCCATCCAACCACCTCATTCTCTGTTGTCCCCTCTCCTCCTGTCTTCAGTCTTTCCCAGCATCAGGGTCTTTTCACTGTGAAATACCTGTTGCCTAAAGATTCCTTGAATGGGCTGTAGTTGACAGAGGGGAGAAAAATAATGAAAGACTGGGTCGGTCACCGAAAACAAATTCTCCATTTTTGTCTGTCTGGGTCCACCCTGAGGGTTTATATTTTAACTTTCAGCAAAAGTTAAAACAAATAGAACTAAACTAATATCTTTGTATTTTCTTTTAGGAAAAAGAAGAGACTAACAAAACACAGTAATAACAAGGATTACTCCACATGCAGTTTGCAAGGTATGTCTTGGAGTTGGTACACAGTTGCCTTTACTTTACAAAAGCCACATCTTAACATTCTACATTGGTGTTCAGAATGATTTTCAGGCATTGCAAGATCCTCAGATATCAAAAAATGATTTAATTATTTCCTGTGTTAAGTTGCTCAGTTGTGTCTGACTCTTTGGGACCACATGGACTGTAGCCTGTCAGGCTGCACTGTCCGTGAGGATTCTCCAGGCAAGAATCCTGGAGTGGGTGTTCCTTCGTTTCCTCCTCCAGGGGACCTTCCCTACCCAGGGTTCGAACCTGGGTCTCCTGTGTTGCAGGTAGTTTCCTCACCGAGCCACCGGGGAAGCCTAATTATTTCCTATACTAACTCAAAATACACTTGATAGTATGATTAAACAATATTTTAAAAGGTGTTCAATAACAAGGATATTTTTCCTCTCAACTTTCAGTTATTTATAACTTCCTGTTTTTTAGGTTTATAATTGTAGTTTGATAGACAGTGAAAGTCAACTCAGTCGTTTCTGACTCTCTGCAACCCCATGGATAGTCCATGGAATTCTCTAGGCCAGAATACTAGAGTAGGTAGCCGTTCCCTTCTCCAGGGGGTCTCCTAACCCTGCAGGAGACCTGGGTTCGATCCCTGGGTTGGGAAGATCTCTTGGAGAAGGGATAGGCTACCCATTCCAGTATTCTGGCCTAGAAAATTTCACGGACTATATAGTTCCTGGGGTCGCGAAGAGTCGGACACAACTGAGCCACTTTCATTTCACTCACTTTGAGACAATGAAAAAGGGATATGTGTATCCAGAAAAGTACCCCAAAAGTGAATTATTTGATAGTGAAAGCAATTAGTCATTTTACTACAGGGTAGCTTGTCATTAAGAAGATCCTATGAGATTTTTCCCCATGAACTTGCTAGTAGATTAAAAATTATTTCATTATGCCCTTTTGCTAACCCAGTTTTGGAAACAGAAATGACAGTGTGAATAGTGATTATCTGTGGGTGTCTGAGACCCTAAAAAAAGATCCCGCCCATATCTGTATATTCCTTTGTAATAAATCTTTAAAAAATAATTAAAATGTAAACCAACTGAAATTTGTTTATAAAGCCTTGATTTCTGTGCCACTTTCCAGGAATACATCTAAAGTGATAGATGAAAAAGTAAATATATAACTTGGGGGCAGCCTGAAGAGGTTTTTTTTGAAAGCTAAAGTTGCATTTGTAAGCTTGTACAATAGAAACATAAACTCAGGTAGAATTTTAAAAGTTACTACCGCCCTTATGATTAATCAAAGGTAAAGATTTAAAGATAGTTTTCTGCCCTCTGGAGTTAGCTTAGAGTTTTTGTTTTTGAAAATTAAATATGCTTAAATTAACTTTCTTTTGGGGAACTGCTGTCCAAATAAAGCAAGCTTTTTCCTCTTGAATTTTCCTGTTATCAATAAAATGAGCAGCTTAGATGACAAGGATGATACACAGTGCAGAGGAAATTTGCTTTTTCTTCAAAGAGAAAGCCACATAAGCTGTGTCTTAACAGTGCAGGTTTCTCATTTTTAAAAGTCTCAGTAGAAATAGGATTTTGTTTCTGAAATTAATTTGCAGAAACAGTGTAGCACAGTGGTTAAAAGCCAGACTTTGGTGAATCTCAGCTCTTTAACACACTGGCCTTATAGCCTAGGCCAAGTTACTCACTGATTTTGTGCCTCAAAATGAAACTAATAATCCTATCTCTGAGTGCAATTTTCAATTAAATGAAGCACTCAGAATTACTCTGAGGGTAATTTACAATTATAGAGAAGTTTGAGGTGGCCCCAGATAACGTGATTCAGATCATTTTAGCCTGCATGGGAGAATGACTGTGAGAATTTTTTTTAACTTTCACGATATTGTTACCTTAAATATAATATTGTTTAGAATGGTCATATGTTTATAAGAGGTTTGCACTTTGAAATAAGAATTCGGTTTGAACCTTCAGCACTTGCCTAAAACACAGTGCTTTCTTGGCTATAAAATGGGAATAATACTAACGTTTTAGGGTTGTTAAGATCCAATGACACAATCTAATCTGATTCAGTTTTTGCAGATATATATAGTGGGTTTTCAGTAAATGTTAACTGTTAGCTTTTCTTCTGTTCTTTTAAGCAAAAATGAGATTTAAAGGTATTTAGTGCTAGTGCTTAAAAAAAAAGAACTTTTATGTACATATAGTTTAGGTTTGGGGGATATTTTCACCTAAGTAGGGTAACTGCTCTAAGTGCTGTTAATAAAAAGTTATGAAAATGTGAAACTGCATATGGGAGCATAGAAAAGGCTTCACTGCATGGATTAATATGCACTAATAGGAAAGATCTAGTCTTAGGAGATGGCTGTATTTTTCATAGGATTTTGTTATTCTATTTTTGTAAAAAAAATAATAGTGGGAGTTTAGTCTGTGAGATTTAAAATGATGTCTTAATTTGTATAATAAACATTAAAAAATTTTTCTAAGTCAGAGTCATTTATAAAAACCTATTTCTGTATTTTAAGGTTTATACTATAAAGGTTAAGAATTTTAAACTCGCATATAAAATGAGGTTTTTGAAGCCAAATAATCTTTAACATGCAGATAGTTTAAACGTATGCTATGTGTTCTTGAAATGTATGCACATCGTGGTAGGTTTTGTTTGAGAGTTGGAAAACCATAATAGAAACAAAAATAACGTATAAGCACAAAGAATAAGTACCCGTCAGTCAGCAAATATTAAAACACCTAATGTGTACCAGATACTGTTCTAGGTACTAGTGATGTAAGAGCAAACAATTTACTTGTAAATATTTTGGAAAAAGTTCCATTTCAAAATTTGAAAAAATTTTGTTTTCTTGTTCTATATAAAACACTGTTCTTGGCGTTAGCAGAGGGTAGAAATAAAACATGAAACCGTAGAGTCCTCAAGAACCTTGAGGTCTCAGGATAAAGATGGTGTGTACAGAAGCCTGTAAGATTAAGACCACCTGGGATGGAGGTGTCTCCGGTGCTTTGGAGATACAGGGGAGGGAGGTAGATGAAAATACCCCAGAAAACTAAACTATACTCTTCTATAGTCAGAGGTCTTTACTGAAGGGATTTTTATTAAATAGTGCTAATTTTGGAATAGCAGGAAGTTGTTGGTTTCTGTCCAAGTGTATATTTGTTGTGTTTTCCCCTTCTAGTCAGTCCCAGACTTCTTTTTTAAGATGCTAACTGAAATTACTTTTGGAAAATATTCTTCTTTAAATACTTTTTTAAAGCATATCAAACTTGCCAGTTTTCTTGTGACATCACCCAAAAATTGTTTCAACAGATTACTTTGTATCAGTTTGCAAAATAAAATGGCATTTAAATGATCAAGTTTTATAATGTAAACCCTACATCTGTAAATAGGTAATTATAAATGCCTCTGACTCATTTTATGTCTCAATATATTTATTTTAAGCTTCTTATAAAACACAATTTTCACAAAGTGAAGCTATAAAAGGATGTCACAGAAAACTTAATTTTATTTCTGTTATTTTGTAGATGTCCATGATGATATTGAAAATGAATTCCTTATTTTCACCAGATATATGAGAAGACCGATTTTAAACAGTGTAAACATTTTTTCTCACGTTGGACCAGCATGGCAGGATTCAAGCGAGGGTATGATGGGAAGATTGCTGGATTATATGATCTGGATAAAACCTTGGGTCGAGGTCATTTTGCAGTGGTTAAACTTGCCAGGCATGTCTTTACAGGTGAAAAAGTGGCAGTAAAAGTTATTGACAAGACAAAATTGGACACACTAGCCACTGGTCATCTTTTCCAAGAAGTGAGATGCATGAAACTAGTGCAGCATCCCAACATCGTGCGCCTTTATGAAGTGATTGACACGCAGACCAAGCTCTATCTTATCCTAGAACTTGGGGATGGAGGAGACATGTTCGATTACATAATGAAGCATGAGGAGGGACTTAATGAAGACTTGGCCAAGAAGTACTTTGCTCAGATAGTTCACGCCATATCTTATTGCCATAAACTCCATGTGGTTCACAGAGACCTAAAACCCGAGAATGTGGTCTTCTTTGAAAAACAAGGTCTTGTAAAGCTGACAGACTTTGGTTTCAGCAACAAATTTCAACCAGGGAAGAAGCTCACTACAAGCTGTGGATCTCTTGCATATTCTGCCCCAGAAATTCTGCTTGGTGACGAGTATGATGCACCCGCAGTAGGTGGGTACCTTTTAGTATTTGCTGTCTTGAATTCTGGCTGAAGTGTAGTTTGTCAAATCAGTTGTTGTTTATGTGAAAACAATTTCTAAGAGAATTTCTGTTAAAAGGATCTTAGTAAACAGTTGGGTTTCATGAATGCTGTGTTTAATTTACCTTATAGATAGCTAATGTCTAAAGTATATTTGAAAGCACAAAAGAAAAAGAGTAAGTTACCTTTTAAGATAACCTCTCATCGACCTGTTTTGTTTTTTTTTAGGGTCTGAGTGCTTTTCCTATCCTTTTAGATACTTCTGGTTATTTCATTCCTGTGAATACATTTTAACAGTCATGAGACCCATATTAGAAAGGTACTGTGAATATTACAGTGTATAGTGTGAAGAATTCTGGCATTGGGATCATTTATCGTGACCTTGAATAGTGTACTTGACCTCTCTGCTTCATTCATTCATCCAAAGAATAGAATTAGATCAGATACGGGTATTGAATGTTATCTTGTTTACTTTTCACAGTGACCCCTGTGGTGGTTACTGTCTGTCTTCTTGTATAAGATAGAAAGTTGATAACAGAGTGCCTGCTGCTGCTGCTGCTGCTAAGTCACTTCAGTCGTGTCCGACTCTGCAGCCCCATAGATGGCAGCTCACCAGGCTCCTCCGTCCCTAGGGTTCTCCGGGCAAGAGTACTTGAGTGGGTTGCCATTGCCTTCTCCAGTGCATGAAAGTGAAAAGTGAAAGTGAAGTTGCTCAGTCATGTCCCGACTCCTAGTGGCGCCATGGACTGCAGCCCACCAGGCTCCTCCACCCATGGGGTTTTCCAGGCAGGAGTACTGGAGTGGCTGCCATTGCCTTCTCCTACTATGTAGTAAAATAGTGGTAGCTCTTGGCATTCCACTGGCCTGCTCCGTTCAACTCTAACACTTCCTCACGCTTTGCTTGTCTTCTCCACTGTGACAGAAGTGTTTATTGCTTTTCAGCTTGTGTCATATTTGTTGTGAATCATATTTGTTGTGAAGGTCATTTAGGAATTTATTTTCAGTTTTTAAGGATTTGTTAATCTGAAGGTGTGGTCAGCTTTTAAAATTTTAGGTTTAATCTTAGAAAAATAATCCTAATATTACATGCATATGATATCAAACTATAGATAATGAGCCTTTCATTTGCATTCTGATAATTTAAAATGCAGGTTATAGAAGATTAAAGGTAAGCATTGAAGAGTGCCAATCTTATGCTGAATACTTTGTTCCTAGTGGCCCCATGGACTGCAGCCCACCAGGCTCCTCCACCCATGGGGTTTTCCAGGCAGGAGTACTGGAGTGGCTGCCATTGCCTTCTCCTACTATGTAGTAAAATAGTGGTAGCTCTTGGCATTCCACTGGCCTGCTCCGTTCAACTCTAACACTTCCTCACGCTTTGCTTGTCTTCTCCACTGTGACAGAAGTGTTTATTGCTTTTCAGCTTGTGTCATATTTGTTGTGAATCATATTTGTTGTGAAGGTCATTTAGGAATTTATTTTCAGTTTTTAAGGATTTGTTAATCTGAAGGTGTGGTCAGCTTTTAAAATTTTAGGTTTAATCTTAGAAAAATAATCCTAATATTACATGCATATGATATCAAACTATAGATAATGAGCCTTTCATTTGCATTCTGATAATTTAAAATGCAGGTTATAGAAGATTAAAGGTAAGCATTGAAGAGTGCCAATCTTATGCTGAATACTTTGTACACCAAGGCACGGTTTTTCATGTTAGACTATGTGTTCTGGAAAAGAAAGGGTTAATAAATGGTTTCCACCCACTACAGATAATCAGACTTCACTGAAGTCTTTCATTAGAACATTTGAGGCAGACAGTTTTTGATTAGTGGAGACTAATCTGAAAATGGAGGCAAGAATATACAGATGAGGAAACATCAATGTGAAAAGGATATTCAGCCTCACTAATAATCAAGGAAAGGCAAATTAAAACTGCAGTAAGACCCTGTTTCTTACTTTTCATATTGAGCAAAGCTGCTGCTGTTGTTGCTGCTAAGTCGCTTCAGTCGTGTCCAACTCTGTGCGACCCCATAGATGGCAGCCCACCAGGCTCCCCCGTCCCTGGGATTCTCCAGGCAAAAACACTGGAGTGGCTTGCCATTTCCTTCTCCAGTGCTGGAAAGTGAAAAGTGAAAGTGAAGTTGCTCAGTCGTGTCTGACTCTTAGCGACCCCATGAACTGTAGCCTAGGCACCTCTGTCCGTGGGATTTTCCAGGCAAGAGTACTGGAGTGGGGTGCCATTGCCTTCTCCATTGAGCAAAGCAAAAGGCAGACAAACCAAGTGTGGATAAGACTATACAACATGAAGAACTCTTGTACTTTGTAGACGACAGTTTGTCAATAACTAGTAAAGTTAAGTAGATATGCTGAGACCTAGTGATTCTGCTTCCTGTGTATGCACTGTAGAGAAACTCTCATGTATGCTGGAGATTTTCAAAGAATGTTTTTAGCAGTATTGACTGGTCATCAGCACGAGAATAAATTGTTCATTATTCATATGGTGAAACTATAGCTTAGTGAAATTTAATGAATTATGTCAGCATGGCTGGAGTTTCACAAACTTGTTAAAGTAAGAAAATGAATAAAGAGAACATACAGTATTAGAACATTTAGACAAAAGTTTAAAACATACAAAGCAGTGGAAACATTGTTTAGGGCTGTAGTACAGGCAGTGAAGTATGAAGAACGTGCGAGATCAAGGTAGTTAACTTCTGAGGTGCAGGCCTGTCTGCAGGGTTTCAGCTGCATTGGTGATGCTTTGGGCAGTGAATGCGCAGGTGTTCATTGTAATGTTTTTCCCCTTCCTCTTAAATATTGCATCATAGAACTTTACATAAGTTTTTAAAAATGAAAAGAAAATTGTCTGAAAAGATAATCACCAGTCTGATAAATGGTTAACTTATGTTGGTAAAGTGGAATTGGGTCGAGTTCTTTTTCATTATTTGTATTTATTTCCATGCATGTTGTGTAATTGTGTGATTGAAATTACTATAGAATTACTTTGAAAAACAAATGGAAAGTCACATTTCTGTTAATGTAGTATTAGTTTATTGTGTCAAAATCAATCACTGATTTTTCACAGATATTTAGCAAAATTAGTTGGGGATAAAGATTAGAATCTATCACTTAATTATCAGATATTGTTGAGTAAAACAACTTTGGTTCAATTTTATAATTAAGTTTTTTAAGAATACATTGATCCTCAGCATGGAAAATTAGTTCAGAAATTGTATTTTATATTATATTCAAAGATTCAAATTTGATTTTATTTAACTGTACTTTTTCTATATCATTACTTTTTCTTTCACTTTTTATTCTTTCTAGGACCTAGAAACTCAATTCCCTTCTGATTGCTTTTTTAGTGTCTTGAAAGCTTTTTTCCTTTTATTATCCTGATTTCTAATGAATACATCTAAGACTGTGTGTTGTCTTCTCCCACAGTCGGTGGTAACATCCCAGGAATTTCACTCTGCAGTCATTGTTATTTATTGCTAAACTTTACTGCTTTGTTTCTTGTTGAGATTTTTTGTTTTTTAAAAATTCAAAATGGATACGTTTATTTTTCCTTTTAGCTATTTGGTTTTAACTTCTAATTTTAGTATATTACAGTCAAATATGCCTGATTGGTTCCTGCTTTGGGAACTATTTTTAGATTTTCCATGTGGTTTGGTACATAGTAATTTTTGGTTACTTTTACTGGAGTATTTGGACTTGTTTGTGCTATTTTGTATTTTTCATTTGCCTTATTATTTCATTATCACCTTTAGCCATGTTTTGTTGGAGTATTGAAGTTTTCTTTGCTCTCCTCCTCCAGTGGTTTGTAAGACGTGCAATCTGTTTCTCTGTTTTAGTTTCTACTTTTAATGTCTGGAGTTAATATTTGTATCATTCCCTCTACCATGCAAAAAACTATAGTTTGCTTTCACTTTCCTTTATTTGCTTTTATTTTATAAAAAATTTTTAAGTTTGAACTTAATTTTATTAAGTTTTTGGTTTACCCCTGATTTGTCTCCTTGCTATCTTAGATTACTTTTGTTTTGTTTTTAATTCTTTAGAGAAGATTTGTGAAAACTTTCCCAAGTCTTTGTCTGAAAGTATCATCACATTTGAATGGTACTTTGGCTGGGTATAGAAGTACACAGTGAGAATCGTTTTCTTTCCAACTTTAGAGATCCTTTCCCGTCATCTTTTGCGTCAGGTGCTGCGGGCGCAGAGTCTCACGTGAGATCACTTTTGTTTTCATTGTTGGGCTGTGCTCTCCATGTGATACGTGGTGCAGTTTCGCTTCTGGAAATGCTGTACTCAGTGGCTTTTCTGGGTTGGTTCTTGTCTCCTGTTGCTGGTGTTTGCTTGGTGCTTGGGGATTGTTAGTTGTGTGCTTAACTTTCTTATTTTTGGTTTTTGGAGATTCTCTAGTAGCGTGCAGATACAGTGTCTGAGTAACCTCCAGTTGATGTGGGGGAGGAGCAGAGGGTGGCCTGGTCCCTGGCCTTAGTATTTGACAGACTGTCAGTGCACCTCTGCCTCTGTGCCCACAGTCACTTCCCCCACCTGGAACAAATACCTGCTTGTTCGTGCTCAGGGAGTTACAGAGTGAGAGAACTGGATTCATTCTTTTTGAAATTTTCTTTTGTGGATTCATTCTTGTAGTGATTGTCTTAAGTGCAAGTCGTTCCTGTATCCAGACTGTCTTCTGGAAAGGACCAACACGGATGCTTCTATCAGCTGGATCCTCTTTTAGTCTGATCCCGTGTGCCATCTACTTTTGCTGTCATATCTAGAGATTTGTGGTGAGAAAGAGAGCTGGATCATACTCAGGGAGCTGTTGATTCCAGTTCCCTCTGTTGGCTTTCAAGAATGTGAACTAAATTGACTTCACCGAGTTAGAGGGAAAAGGAAAAAAATGGGATTATTCAGTCAAGAATACTGGAGTGAGTTGACATTTCCTCCTCCAGGGGATCTTCCCGACCCAGGGATGGAATCTGCTTCCCTGCATTGGCAGGGGGATTCTTTACCACTTAGCCACCAGGAAAAGACTTCACTGTGCTTTAAAAAGCAAAACTATATAGGTTTCTTTAAACATAAAAACTCTAAAATGAAAAAAACTTTCTCAGATTATGCACAGAACTTTTCAGTTGTAAAACCCTGACACTGTTTATATCTTTCTACTTGAATACATTTTTAAAATTTAGTTTCAAGTTAAAATGAACTAGATTTGATATGGAGAACTTTATCATCTCACTTGAGATTCAGAGGCTTCCAGGGAAGTTAGAGTTTTGGAACTGAAAACCCCTATATTAGATGCCTCCTAGTTTATAAACAAACAATTTCAAGGATGAAATATTGGTCTCTTCATTAGTTTATTATTTGCTAAATTAACATGCAGGAGAAATCATTGAAAGCTAAATTATGTAAAACGTGGCACCATGTTAATACAGTGCAAAGGTTTGGACTTAAAAGTTAGTGTGTATAAGCTTTTGGGGATGTAAACAGAAAATCTATATACACTGTCCACAATTTGCAATTCAGTATCTAATAGAGGTTATTCATGTATGGAGTTACAAGAAGTGTCCTTATGCACATGAGTATGCAGAAAGCTAGAGTTCTTTTTGTAAATCTATGTTTTGTCCCACATTAAAATATTACTCTCAGTAAACTAGGAATAGAGGGGAACATTCTCGATTGGATAAAGAACATCTTCAAAAATCTACAGCTAACATACTTAATGATGAATGACTGAATGCTTTCATCTTTATGCTTTCCAAGTTTGGAAACAAGACAAGGATATTCACTCACCACACTTACTGGGTGTAGTACTAAAAGGCATACAGAGTGGAAAGGAAGAAATAAAACCATCTCAGTCTGCAGATGACATGATTTTTTGCATGAAAATCTTTAGATGTGTATTTACAGAAAAATTCCTAGGAAAGATAAGTGAATTCAGCAGGATCATAGGATACAAGATCAACACACAAAAACCAATTGCATTTCTCTATATTAAGAAACATCTGGAGCCTGAAATTAAAAACAGTATATTTACAATCCTATGAAAGAAAAATGCATGTATCTAAGAAAACACATATAACAAAATAATTCATGCCAAAAAATGCAAAATGTTGATGAAGGAAATTTAAAAGTGTTAAATGAATGGAGACGGATCAGATTCATGAATAGGAAAACCAAGTAGTACAGATGTCACTTCTTCCCAGTTGATCCATAGGTTTAATGCAGTTCCTGCCACAAGCCCTGCAGAGTTTTTGAGGACATAGACAACATTATTCTAAAACTTGTGGGGAAAGGCCATGGACCTAAAATAGCTAAAACAGTTACGAGAAAGAAGAGCTGGAGAGGAGTCGCTATTACACCATCTGGAAAATAGTTCGGCAATTTCTTATAAAACTAAATACATACTTCCCATACAACTCTGCAGTTGCATTCCTGGGAGTTTATTTTCACATGAAAATCTGTATGTGGTTGTTTGTAGGAACTTTATTTGTAATAGCCCCAAACTGGAAACAGGCCACAGGTCCTTCAGTGGGTGAAATTGTAGTGCATCCTTGCCCTGAAATGCTATGCAGCAATAAAAAGGAGCAAGCAATTCATTTAACAGTCTGAATGGATCTCAAGAAAATTACGCTGAGTGAAAAAATGCAATCTCAGAAACTTACATACCGCATAATTCCCATTTATATAACTCTTGAACTAAAATTATAGAGATGGAGAACAGACTTGCAGCTGCCACAGGCTGGAGATGACAGTGAGTGATGTAGTTGTACAGGGATAGCATGAAGGAGTCTTGGGTGATGGAGCACTTCTGTATCTGGTGTCATTAAATGAATCTATGCCTGGGGTGAAACTGCATGGACGCTACACACAGATGAGTGGATGTAAAGCAGGGAACGCGAATGAGCTCTGTGGAGCACTCCAGTCAGTTTCCTAGTTGTGGTGGTGTGCTGGAGTTAAGCAAGCTATTGCCGCAGGGAAAATTGGGTGAAGAGTACATGGGATCTCTCTGTGCTTTGTGTGTGTGTGTGTGTGTGTGTGTGTGTGTGTGGTGGAGGGGGAGCAACTCTTGTGAATCTGTAATTATTTCAAAATAAAAAGTTAAAAAATACTACTCTTTGCCTAAAGTCAAAGTGAAGTCGCTGAGTTGTCTCCAACTCTGGAACCCAATGGACTGTAGCCTACCAGGCTCCTCCATCCATGGGATTTTCTAGGCAAGAATACTGGAGTGGGATGCCATTTCCTTCTCTAGGGAATCTTCCCAACCCAAGGATCGAACCCAGGTCTCCTGCATTGCAGGCAGACGTTTTACCGCCTGAGCCATCAGGGAAGGCAAGTATTTCAGTGTGGATGTTCCTTAGCTGTTGGGTAGGGGTTGTTTTTACTTTATTTCTAATGATAATGCCTTATTATGGTCTGAGAGTGAAGGTCGTCACGGCAGAAACACACTGCATTTTTTCATTGCTAACAAATTATTTTTATATTGTATTTTTAAAAATAAAACCAATTGTAAAACCAGATAATCAGCCAAAAATTATCCTGTATCCATTGAGGCCAGAGCATTTAACCTTCACAGTGTTGAAAATACGTACTTCCATTTATTGTGGAGAAGTGGTTCTTAGGTTTTTCTGACTCAGTAATGCCTTAACATTACTGATGAAGTCTATGGACACATCTTAGAATTGTGTTCTTTTTAATTCTTCTTTTCTTTGTCCTGACTTACTGCATGTGAAGAACATCTCAAAATCCAGTGTGGGTTTAAAAATGACTGTCTGGTCTCCCTGAAAAGAATTACCTTTTATTGTCAAAAAGTAGATCAGTAAAACATAAATTCAGACATTCTTGACTATTAATTTATATGCTAATTATATCTTGTATAGTATTTGGGAAATCTTGGTGTATTTAAGCCCAGGGCTGTAGTTAAGCTGAGGCCACGTATCATGTGCTTACAGCAGTCATTCCGCAGTCTGTTCCAGTCCTGTGAGAAAATATCTCTACATGCTCTTACCTGAAAGAGTCTGTCAGAGAGCTTAGGAAATGGGAGCCACCAAAAGACCTGTGATTCCTGCATTATATGTGTAAAACATTTAAATATTCTCTCTGACATTTTGTAAAGGATTCTCCTTCCTATGCAGATAGTGCGGCCTAACCTAAACTTTGTGACAGAACTTTGGAATGATCCAAAAAGATGTGAACAGATGAGAGGTTTTTTCATAGGTTTCCAGCAGTCTGCTATTACAGTTTATACCGTGAATTCCTTGCTTTTATTTGAGACTGGTTACAGAAGAGCTGTTTGTGCCCTTGCTGAACGTCCTTGCAGGCGGCACCAAATCTGTGTCCAGTTTCACTTTCTCAGTTGTCACTTATTAGAGACAGATGTCTTTGTAAAATGTTTCAGTATTTTTCGACTTGAACCTTTTCTTCCCAGTCAGAATCTGGCTAAATTTTATATTATTATTTGTCATTTTGGACATAGGGTCTTGATGAGTGCAGGTTGGAAGATTTTAGGCGTGTGTCAGAGTTTTAGGCCCCAAACTCTGGAATTTGGGATTACCTATATTTAAGGGATGATTTATGCCTCTTCTGTGTGTAGGTAGGGGATTTTGGTCCTTTTTAAAGTAGCACCTTGTTTTACTCTGGAAAGGAGACGTCGAACCTACTTGTGCGAGTGTGCCCAGCGTGAGCTGCGCTGGACTCTGGGGCTCAGGCCTGGTCACACGGGCAGCATCTGTTTGCCGAGAAGCGAAAGACACACCTGTAGAAATGTGGCACCCGCCTTCCGCAGCCCAGCTGTGAGACACAGGGCCACATGCTCTGAAGGGTGCTTTTTCAAAGTATAGTGCCATCACTTGTCATATAGAACCAAAAGAAAAAATGAAAATCCTTCCCTAAACTTTCTGAAGTCTCACATGCCTAGGAGAAATGAAAATTTTTCCAGAAATCACAATTAAAAATTGATCTGGCACGAGCCCTTTGCAAGTAAAAGCACTTGCTTTAGTCTTAGTTCTGTCTTCACAGGGCTTTGGCTTTAAATGGGAACGTTGTTTAATTTGCAAAGGAGGAGGCAATGCCTTGAGTAAAATCTTTTGGGTTTTATAAATAAACTTATTGAATTTAATGTCTATAAGGAAGATTCTTGACAGGAAGTGTCAGGTGTGGTATAGTCTAACAGGTACCCTGTAGATAGGGTTTTTTAGGCTAACTCAATTGTTGATTTCTTAATGAAAGGTTTGAGACACATGATAGTAAATGATTTGCGTGTTTTTGATGTTTTCCTTATTGCCTTTTTAGCCATGGTATATATTGTTCTTACTGTGTAATAAGGTCAGATCAAATGAAACAGATGACTCTGTTTTGAAAAGTATAACTTACTGTTGAGTGGTATGGTGAGATTTAAACCGGTGGTTCTTAACTCGTCACTCACCAGTTTCACTGGGGGAGATTTAAAAAAGAAAAAGAAAAAACCTTGTCTGGGCAACCCTGCTAGAGATTCTGATTCTGATAGTCATTGGGTGAGGCCCCCCACCAGAAGCTTCGTGAGATTCCTATAAGCCTCCAGCCTTGCCTACCACTGATGCGAATCCATAGAATCAAATGTTTTCAGCCACTAGTGAAAAAATAGATTCCCAGTATTCTAATGTTCTTTAGAGAATCAGTAAGGAAAAAAAGATTTTTAACCTTTAGGTTCAAAAATGAGACTGTGGATTCATTTTGATGTGATAATGGAGCTTAATTTCTCCCCTCCATCTCCCACCCCCCCATTTTTAGGCACACTGTGCTCATTCAGTGAAAACCAATTTCAGGTCCCTTTGAAAAGTTTTCTGATGCTTCTCCGCTGCATGGAACTTGAAGCTAAACACTCATCAGGGCCCCCTTGTCCTGAGGAACCCAAAGATTGTCCTGCCTGCTTCCTTTCCACAGTGGTCAGCAGGGTGCTTCACCGCATTGCTCAGAATCAGTTTCTTCGTCCAGAAGATGTGCAGTGCCTTTGCGATTTTCTCAGGGCTCTGACGACTGTTAGCTAGACAGGGGTTTCATTTTGCTCTAGGTGAATCTTAGTGCACCTCTTGAAGGTGAAGTCGCTCAGTCGTGTCCGACTCAGTCTACCAGGCTCCTCCCTCCATGGGATTTTCCAGGCAAGAATACTGGAGTGGGTTGCCATTTCCTTCTCCAGAAGATCTTCCCAACCCAGGGATTGAACCTGGGTCTCCTGCATTATAGGCAGATGCTTTACCATCTGAGCAACCAGGGAAGTCTTCTTACTCCCTGAAAAATCCTGTAGAAAGACAAAGGGGTGCAGAGCTGGTAATTGCAGGTCCTGTTCGAATAAAAACCAGAAGTTTGTTCACCTGCATTTGTGTGTGTCTCTGTTGTCTGAGGAGGTCAGATTTGGGCTGGGGTGTGTGTCCCTCTCTGAGGAAGTGGGTGAGAGAAGGGATTCCAGCAGCAACTCTCCTTTTCCCTGTGCTGCGGCCCTTCTCAGGCCCTCGGGCGCGAGGGCCCAAGGGCGGGGTTGTCCTGGGGAGCAGCTCTAGGGAGAGCTGTAGGCAGGGGCTTTCTTGGGTCTGCAGCCGGAGGCCGCTGTCTCGGGCACCCAACAGTGCCCGAGGAACACAGTGCTTCTCGGTGCCTTTGAAAACGGAATCTGTTACGTCACTCCTCCACTCGGAACATCTTAAAGACTTGCCATTTCACTCAGTCGAAACTGGCATCCTCACAATGGCTGGCCTGGCCTTTGAGGTTGGTTCCCCCATTTCTTTCCTGACTTTCCCTCCCAGTTTTTCGTGTCATTGCTCAGCCGCCGGGCCTGCCAGTCACCCTCCTCCTGCTCCAGCCCTGCCCTCAGGCCTCACCTTCCCACCGCTTCCACTCTCTCTTTCCCGTCCCTCTGTGCTCTGGGGGTCCCTCTGTGCTCTGGGGGTCGGGGTAGTTCCTGCCTTAGGGTTGTTGTAGAGATTAGGTGAATGGAGACCCCGGGGAGTCAGCCTTCAGCCATCAGCTCTAAGTGTCTGCACAGCCACCTCTGGAAGAGAAAAACGACGCCTTGCATTTCTGTGGCTCTGCAGTGGCCTCCTTTTCCTACCGGGGGTGCTCTCTCCTCCTCTGGGAATGTGTCCTGGCGGAGAGTTTCTGAAATGCTGGCCGCCTGGGGAAACTGGGAGGAAGGGCAGGCCTGTGTGCCTGTGCTTTCTTGCTTGTGTTTGTAGCTGTAACTTTCAGAATGTTAGGTGTGTGTTGAGGGAGTAGGTTGACTTCTGTAGAAGGGTATGTGTGTTTTTTTTGTTTTTGTTTTTTTAAAGAAAACACTGAAGGTCTTGATATTTACTTGGTAACTGCTTAGTTTCTTGCAACTTCAGAAAAGTTGTTCAGAATATCCAAAACAGTAACTATTTTAATAGAGAAATACATATGAAAACTGAAGCCACTTGTCTTCACCACTTATCTTCACTTCACTGTGACATACGAACCTTTGGGGTGTTGGAAATGTTAGACTTGGTTGTTTTTTAAGCCTTTTATTTGTGGAGAGAATATACACCTGTTAAAGACTAGTTTGCAGAACAAAGAATCAGTGATGTAGGAAATTTGGAATCTTTTCCGTCAGGATGCACATTGTTGGACAGACTCAGCTCCGGATGCCCCCAGAGTGACTGTCGTGTGTTTGAGGATTGTTGAAGGATGTGTATCTGCTGCCGGCAGGGCTCTGGGCTCCATCCCTCTCCTGTGTGTCTCCTGAGCTGGGCCTGGAGGGACTTGTCAGCGCCAGGCCCCCACTTTCTGGGGAAACCTGCCCAGTGGGTCCTGGAGCTGTCATGACTCCCACGATGGCTGTTGAGACAGGCCTCACAGTCACCTTAAACACAGCTGAGTGGCTTCTTTCCAGGGCTGTGACTTCTTTCAGTCAGATCCTTATAGTAGCATTGCCTTTGGTAGGGAAAGGTGGCTCCCTCGTGGCACAGGGCGCCTGGAGCTAGGCTGGGTTCATCAGCAGAGACTCCTGTTGAGCTGGTGCTTCGGTACAGCAATGATGCCAACTCGTGTCCTTCACCAGTCTTCATTTCTTAGTCCCACCATTCTGTGTATCCCATTTTCTATATAATCTGCTCTGTCTCTGGAAGACATTGGTGTATCTTAAGTAATTTTATTGATTTATTAGCCTGATGGTGATTTAGTTAAAATTATACCCAGTATAAGGCACTGCCTAATTCAATATTTTAGAATTTTTAATTCAGAGTTATTAATATTATTTTTTAATATATATTTATTTGGCTTCCTCAGGTCTTAGTGGTGGTATGTGGGATCTTAGTTCCCCAACCAGGGATCAGACCTGCATCTACTGCATTGGAAAGCAGATTCTCAGCCACTGGGCCACCAGGGAAGTCCCCTAATTCAGAATTATTTTAAACTCTGAAACCTAAGGAAAAATTGTGGGTCCCCAACATATGTGGCAGCATCTGATGAGTAGGAAAAAAGACTGTGAAGTTAGATCCTCACAAATACATCCCAGTCCCCCTGGTGCCTGGGGTGCAGCTGGGCCCAGAGTAGGCACTCTGTTTGTTGGATAAAAACAAAGGCTTTAAATGGCTTTAAAAAAAAAGAGGTGATGAGATGCAGAGGACGTGCGTCCTGTTGGCCTTTTCCCTTCGGAATTGGGTGGCATGATGCCAAGCATAATCTCTCCAGATGGCGAGCTTGACCCGCATGCTCAGTAGTGAGGTCGTGGAGAGAGGGAACTACGTTTGTTTCCATCTTGTCTGTCTATGTTCCATCCTCATCTCCTGGTAAACACAACAAGCTCTTCCTGTTTGTTGAATAAACATTGCAGAGATGAAGGAATGAAAATTTACCGTCTTCTAAACTTCTTTACAAAGTTGAGTTGTGGCTGCCCTCCCTGACTCTTCCTAATCTCTTTGGTCACATCATACCTCCTTTTTCTCGCCTTCTGTTTGGATATTTAATGAGTCCTAGACTCACCACGAGTCTGATGAGAGTTGTGGTGCTTCTTTGGGAGAAATGCGGAGGTGCAGTTTCTGAGGTGTTTTATGAACCATCATGAAGCCCTTTTTAAAATCTGACCTTGGAGCCGCATAAAAAGCGGGCCCACAACGTTTTGAGAGAAAGGATGAGCACAAGCGTGCCTGCAGTAAACCTTGGGGCGTAAATGCAGGTGCAGAATCGTGGCCTTGTTTTTTGTGCGTAACTCTTAAATAAGAGTTCTCATTTTCCTTATTGAGTTTTCAGTTTCCTAGCTATGACTTGGGAAGACGGTAATGGAAAATTGGAGGTAAAGTTTTAGAAAAGGCTACTTCCAAAAGGATCGTCATGTCATTTGAGGGAGCACTGTTGTATTTTTAAAACCTAAAATAGAATTAATTTGTTGGTTATTGGGTATGTTTGATATGATTTTTTTTAAAGTTTTTTTTGATGTGGACCATTTTCAAAGTCTTTATTGGATTTGTTACAATAGTGCTTCTGTTTTATGATTTGTTTTTTTGGCCCTGAGTCATGTGGGATCTTCAGAGAAGGCAATGGCATCCCACTCCAGTACTCTTGCCTGGAAACTCCCATGGATGGAGGAGCCTGGTAGGCTGCAGTCCATGGGGTCGCTGAGTCAGACACGACTGAGTGACTTCCCTTTCACTCTTCACTTTCATGCATTGAAGGAAATGGCAGCCCACTCCAGTGTTCTTGCCTGGAGAATCCCAGGGATGGTGGAGCCCAGTGGGCTGCCATGTGTGGGGTCACACAGGGTCATACATGACTGAAGCGACTTAGCAGCAGCAGCATGTGGGATCTTAGCTCACTGGCAGGGATTAAACCTGCACCCTCTGCATTGGAAGGCGAACTCTTAACCACTGGACTGCCGGGGAAGTCCCGTGATTAAAAAAAAAAAAA
>SJYC01019398.1:0-29998 GCA_006408675.1 Madoqua kirkii
CCAAGGATCGAACCCAGGTCTCCTGCATTGCAGGCAGACGTTTTACCGCCTGAGCCATCAGGGAAGGCAAGTATTTCAGTGTGGATGTTCCTTAGCTGTTGGGTAGGGGTTGTTTTTACTTTATTTCTAATGATAATGCCTTATTATGGTCTGAGAGTGAAGGTCGTCACGGCAGAAACACACTGCATTTTTTCATTGCTAACAAATTATTTTTATATTGTATTTTTAAAAATAAAACCAATTGTAAAACCAGATAATCAGCCAAAAATTATCCTGTATCCATTGAGGCCAGAGCATTTAACCTTCACAGTGTTGAAAATACGTACTTCCATTTATTGTGGAGAAGTGGTTCTTAGGTTTTTCTGACTCAGTAATGCCTTAACATTACTGATGAAGTCTATGGACACATCTTAGAATTGTGTTCTTTTTAATTCTTCTTTTCTTTGTCCTGACTTACTGCATGTGAAGAACATCTCAAAATCCAGTGTGGGTTTAAAAATGACTGTCTGGTCTCCCTGAAAAGAATTACCTTTTATTGTCAAAAAGTAGATCAGTAAAACATAAATTCAGACATTCTTGACTATTAATTTATATGCTAATTATATCTTGTATAGTATTTGGGAAATCTTGGTGTATTTAAGCCCAGGGCTGTAGTTAAGCTGAGGCCACGTATCATGTGCTTACAGCAGTCATTCCGCAGTCTGTTCCAGTCCTGTGAGAAAATATCTCTACATGCTCTTACCTGAAAGAGTCTGTCAGAGAGCTTAGGAAATGGGAGCCACCAAAAGACCTGTGATTCCTGCATTATATGTGTAAAACATTTAAATATTCTCTCTGACATTTTGTAAAGGATTTCTCCTTCCTATGCAGATAGTGCGGCCTAACCTAAACTTTGTGACAGAACTTTGGAATGATCCAAAAAGATGTGAACAGATGAGAGGTTTTTTCATAGGTTTCCAGCAGTCTGCTATTACAGTTTATACCGTGAATTCCTTGCTTTTATTTGAGACTGGTTACAGAAGAGCTGTTTGTGCCCTTGCTGAACGTCCTTGCAGGCGGCACCAAATCTGTGTCCAGTTTCACTTTCTCAGTTGTCACTTATTAGAGACAGATGTCTTTGTAAAATGTTTCAGTATTTTTCGACTTGAACCTTTTCTTCCCAGTCAGAATCTGGCTAAATTTTATATTATTATTTGTCATTTTGGACATAGGGTCTTGATGAGTGCAGGTTGGAAGATTTTAGGCGTGTGTCAGAGTTTTAGGCCCCAAACTCTGGAATTTGGGATTACCTATATTTAAGGGATGATTTATGCCTCTTCTGTGTGTAGGTAGGGGATTTTGGTCCTTTTTAAAGTAGCACCTTGTTTTACTCTGGAAAGGAGACGTCGAACCTACTTGTGCGAGTGTGCCCAGCGTGAGCTGCGCTGGGCTCTGGGGCTCAGGCCTGGTCACACGGGCAGCATCTGTTTGCCGAGAAGCGAAAGACACACCTGTAGAAATGTGGCACCCGCCTTCCGCAGCCCAGCTGTGAGACACAGGGCCACATGCTCTGAAGGGTGCTTTTTCAAAGTATAGTGCCATCACTTGTCATATAGAACCAAAAGAAAAAATGAAAATCCTTCCCTAAACTTTCTGAAGTCTCACATGCCTAGGAGAAATGAAAATTTTTCCAGAAATCACAATTAAAAATTGATCTGGCACGAGCCCTTTGCAAGTAAAAGCACTTGCTTTAGTCTTAGTTCTGTCTTCACAGGGCTTTGGCTTTAAATGGGAACGTTGTTTAATTTGCAAAGGAGGAGGCAATGCCTTGAGTAAAATCTTTTGGGTTTTATAAATAAACTTATTGAATTTAATGTCTATAAGGAAGATTCTTGAGCAGGAAGTGTCAGGTGTGGTATAGTCTAACAGGTACCCTGTAGATAGGGTTTTTTAGGCTAACTCAATTGTTGATTTCTTAATGAAAGGTTTGAGACACATGATAGTAAATGATTTGCGTGTTTTTGATGTTTTCCTTATTGCCTTTTTAGCCATGGTATATATTGTTCTTACTGTGTAATAAGGTCAGATCAAATGAAACAGATGACTCTGTTTTGAAAAGTATAACTTACTGTTGAGTGGTATGGTGAGATTTAAACCGGTGGTTCTTAACTCGTCACTCACCAGTTTCACTGGGGGAGATTTAAAAAAGAAAAAGAAAAAACCTTGTCTGGGCAACCCTGCTAGAGATTCTGATTCTGATAGTCATTGGGTGAGGCCCCCCACCAGAAGCTTCGTGAGATTCCTATAAGCCTCCAGCCTTGCCTACCACTGATGCGAATCCATAGAATCAAATGTTTTCAGCCACTAGTGAAAAAATAGATTCCCAGTATTCTAATGTTCTTTAGAGAATCAGTAAGGAAAAAAAGATTTTTAACCTTTAGGTTCAAAAATGAGACTGTGGATTCATTTTGATGTGATAATGGAGCTTAATTTCTCCCCTCCATCTCCCACCCCCCCATTTTTAGGCACACTGTGCTCATTCAGTGAAAACCAATTTCAGGTCCCTTTGAAAAGTTTTCTGATGCTTCTCCGCTGCATGGAACTTGAAGCTAAACACTCATCAGGGCCCCCTTGTCCTGAGGAACCCAAAGATTGTCCTGCCTGCTTCCTTTCCACAGTGGTCAGCAGGGTGCTTCACCGCATTGCTCAGAATCAGTTTCTTCGTCCAGAAGATGTGCAGTGCCTTTGCGATTTTCTCAGGGCTCTGACGACTGTTAGCTAGACAGGGGTTTCATTTTGCTCTAGGTGAATCTTAGTGCACCTCTTGAAGGTGAAGTCGCTCAGTCGTGTCCGACTCAGTCTACCAGGCTCCTCCCTCCATGGGATTTTCCAGGCAAGAATACTGGAGTGGGTTGCCATTTCCTTCTCCAGAAGATCTTCCCAACCCAGGGATTGAACCTGGGTCTCCTGCATTATAGGCAGATGCTTTACCATCTGAGCAACCAGGGAAGTCTTCTTACTCCCTGAAAAATCCTGTAGAAAGACAAAGGGGTGCAGAGCTGGTAATTGCAGGTCCTGTTCGAATAAAAACCAGAAGTTTGTTCACCTGCATTTGTGTGTGTCTCTGTTGTCTGAGGAGGTCAGATTTGGGCTGGGGTGTGTGTCCCTCTCTGAGGAAGTGGGTGAGAGAAGGGATTCCAGCAGCAACTCTCCTTTTCCCTGTGCTGCGGCCCTTCTCAGGCCCTCGGGCGCGAGGGCCCAAGAGGCGGGGTTGTCCTGGGGAGCAGCTCTAGGGAGAGCTGTAGGCAGGGGCTTTCTTGGGTCTGCAGCCGGAGGCCGCTGTCTCGGGCACCCAACAGTGCCCGAGGAACACAGTGCTTCTCGGTGCCTTTGAAAACGGAATCTGTTACGTCACTCCTCCACTCGGAACATCTTAAAGACTTGCCATTTCACTCAGTCGAAACTGGCATCCTCACAATGGCTGGCCTGGCCTTTGAGGTTGGTTCCCCCATTTCTTTCCTGACTTTCCCTCCCAGTTTTTCGTGTCATTGCTCAGCCGCCGGGCCTGCCAGTCACCCTCCTCCTGCTCCAGCCCTGCCCTCAGGCCTCACCTTCCCACCGCTTCCACTCTCTCTTTCCCGTCCCTCTGTGCTCTGGGGGTCCCTCTGTGCTCTGGGGGTCGGGGTAGTTCCTGCCTTAGGGTTGTTGTAGAGATTAGGTGAATGGAGACCCCGGGGAGTCAGCCTTCAGCCATCAGCTCTAAGTGTCTGCACAGCCACCTCTGGAAGAGAAAAACGACGCCTTGCATTTCTGTGGCTCTGCAGTGGCCTCCTTTTCCTACCGGGGGTGCTCTCTCCTCCTCTGGGAATGTGTCCTGGCGGAGAGTTTCTGAAATGCTGGCCGCCTGGGGAAACTGGGAGGAAGGGCAGGCCTGTGTGCCTGTGCTTTCTTGCTTGTGTTTGTAGCTGTAACTTTCAGAATGTTAGGTGTGTGTTGAGGGAGTAGGTTGACTTCTGTAGAAGGGTATGTGTGTTTTTTTTGTTTTTGTTTTTTTAAAGAAAACACTGAAGGTCTTGATATTTACTTGGCAGCTGCTTAGTTTCTTGCAACTTCAGAAAAGTTGTTCAGAATATCCAAAACAGTAACTATTTTAATAGAGAAATACATATGAAAACTGAAGCCACTTGTCTTCACCACTTATCTTCACTTCACTGTGACATACGAACCTTTGGGGTGTTGGAAATGTTAGACTTGGTTGTTTTTTAAGCCTTTTATTTGTGGAGAGAAATATACACCTGTTAAAGACTAGTTTGCAGAACAAAGAATCAGTGATGTAGGAAATTTGGAATCTTTTCCGTCAGGATGCACATTGTTGGACAGACTCAGCTCCGGATGCCCCCAGAGTGACTGTCGTGTGTTTGAGGATTGTTGAAGGATGTGTATCTGCTGCCGGCAGGGCTCTGGGCTCCATCCCTCTCCTGTGTGTCTCCTGAGCTGGGCCTGGAGGGACTTGTCAGCGCCAGGCCCCCACTTTCTGGGGAAACCTGCCCAGTGGGTCCTGGAGCTGTCATGACTCCCACGATGGCTGTTGAGACAGGCCTCACAGTCACCTTAAACACAGCTGAGTGGCTTCTTTCCAGGGCTGTGACTTCTTTCAGTCAGATCCTTATAGTAGCATTGCCTTTGGTAGGGAAAGGTGGCTCCCTCGTGGCACAGGGCGCCTGGAGCTAGGCTGGGTTCATCAGCAGAGACTCCTGTTGAGCTGGTGCTTCGGTACAGCAATGATGCCAACTCGTGTCCTTCACCAGTCTTCATTTCTTAGTCCCACCATTCTGTGTATCCCATTTTCTATATAATCTGCTCTGTCTCTGGAAGACATTGGTGTATCTTAAGTAATTTTATTGATTTATTAGCCTGATGGTGATTTAGTTAAAATTATACCCAGTATAAGGCACTGCCTAATTCAATATTTTAGAATTTTTAATTCAGAGTTATTAATATTATTTTTTAATATATATTTATTTGGCTTCCTCAGGTCTTAGTGGTGGTATGTGGGATCTTAGTTCCCCAACCAGGGATCAGACCTGCATCTACTGCATTGGAAAGCAGATTCTCAGCCACTGGGCCACCAGGGAAGTCCCCTAATTCAGAATTATTTTAAACTCTGAAACCTAAGGAAAAATTGTGGGTCCCCAACATATGTGGCAGCATCTGATGAGTAGGAAAAAAGACTGTGAAGTTAGATCCTCACAAATACATCCCAGTCCCCCTGGTGCCTGGGGTGCAGCTGGGCCCAGAGTAGGCACTCTGGTTTGTTGGATAAAAACAAAGGCTTTAAATGGCTTTAAAAAAAAAGAGGTGATGAGATGCAGAGGACGTGCGTCCTGTTGGCCTTTTCCCTTCGGAATTGGGTGGCATGATGCCAAGCATAATCTCTCCAGATGGCGAGCTTGACCCGCATGCTCAGTAGTGAGGTCGTGGAGAGAGGGAACTACGTTTGTTTCCATCTTGTCTGTCTATGTTCCATCCTCATCTCCTGGTAAACACAACAAGCTCTTCCTGTTTGTTGAATAAACATTGCAGAGATGAAGGAATGAAAATTTACCGTCTTCTAAACTTCTTTACAAAGTTGAGTTGTGGCTGCCCTCCCTGACTCTTCCTAATCTCTTTGGTCACATCATACCTCCTTTTTCTCGCCTTCTGTTTGGATATTTAATGAGTCCTAGACTCACCACGAGTCTGATGAGAGTTGTGGTGCTTCTTTGGGAGAAATGCGGAGGTGCAGTTTCTGAGGTGTTTTATGAACCATCATGAAGCCCTTTTTAAAATCTGACCTTGGAGCCGCATAAAAAGCGGGCCCACAACGTTTTGAGAGAAAGGATGAGCACAAGCGTGCCTGCAGTAAACCTTGGGGCGTAAATGCAGGTGCAGAATCGTGGCCTTGTTTTTTGTGCGTAACTCTTAAATAAGAGTTCTCATTTTCCTTATTGAGTTTTCAGTTTCCTAGCTATGACTTGGGAAGACGGTAATGGAAAATTGGAGGTAAAGTTTTAGAAAAGGCTACTTCCAAAAGGATCGTCATGTCATTTGAGGGAGCACTGTTGTATTTTTAAAACCTAAAATAGAATTAATTTGTTGGTTATTGGGTATGTTTGATATGATTTTTTTTAAAGTTTTTTTTGATGTGGACCATTTTCAAAGTCTTTATTGGATTTGTTACAATAGTGCTTCTGTTTTATGATTTGTTTTTTTGGCCCTGAGTCATGTGGGATCTTCAGAGAAGGCAATGGCATCCCACTCCAGTACTCTTGCCTGGAAACTCCCATGGATGGAGGAGCCTGGTAGGCTGCAGTCCATGGGGTCGCTGAGTCAGACACGACTGAGTGACTTCCCTTTCACTCTTCACTTTCATGCATTGAAGGAAATGGCAGCCCACTCCAGTGTTCTTGCCTGGAGAATCCCAGGGATGGTGGAGCCCAGTGGGCTGCCATGTGTGGGGTCACACAGGGTCATACATGACTGAAGCGACTTAGCAGCAGCAGCATGTGGGATCTTAGCTCACTGGCAGGGATTAAACCTGCACCCTCTGCATTGGAAGGCGAACTCTTAACCACTGGACTGCCGGGGAAGTCCCGTGATTAAAAAAAAAAAAAGAATAAAACCCCACATACTCATTTTTGTGTTGTAACAGGTTTTGTGTATTAACTCTATACCGACATTTGGAGGTTCTTGTTACAGTGTAAGAGAACATCGATGGGGAGCTCCAGTAGATGCATGGAAGCCCCTCAAATGGTGTGACCCGTGTTCCAGGGTGTGGAGCCCAGTTTTGTACTCAGTGCTTGTTTCTAGATTCAACAAATCCTTAAGAGACTAATGTATACAGATACTAGTTGATTGACACATCAGACGTTAAATATCAGTTCACTGTAAGCTTACATTCTGGCATTACAGTAGTTGTATTTTCTTAACCTTACCTGTTTTTCAGGTTTATTGTGCCTGAGGTACTCTTACAGTATATTAGAAGTTGACTGGGCTTAACCTTTTCAGGAACTTTTGTGATCCATTGAAACTCTGGAGGTCATATGATTCTTGTTTGAGTTGCTGCCTCAGCTCTAGAGGGGGCTCTTTCCGATCTGGAATTTTAGTTCACCTATTCCTCTTGTTTCCAAGGCTTCCAAAACATGATTCCGCAAGTTATCATTTTGTTTCTAGTTGTTAGAGCAGGGCCATCGGTCTGCTGTAGTCCATTCTTCTCTGCCTGGAAGCAGAAGATTCCCAGAGGTTTTAGATTAGTCCGAATTTTTTCCTCAATCGTGAGTTTGTGGGTGGGGCACAGTGCCATCTGTCCCGCAGACAGTTGTATTATCAAGTTGTCAGTAAGCAGCTTGATAAGTTCTTGGATTTACCATCTAGCTTTAGTAGTGAATCATCAGTCAGCAGAGGCAAGAATAGAAAGGAGCTTGTGTTCTGTGACTTCCTCACCTTTGACTCTCTGAGCTGCTTTCTGGAGTAAAGGGAGCAGCTTTTCATGTGCTGAGGAGGCTTTCTCAAGTTGTGTTGTTTTAGGTAGGATAAGTGAACTTCAGAATCCTTAGCCATCTGTGTCTCGTACCAGTTAGGGAACTACTTACTGATCACCTTCTTTAGATGAGTCTTGAGTTGCCCAGACGCAAGAGAGCCCCAGAAAGCAAGCAGATAAAGGCTGGTGGGATGTTGACATGGGCTGTCCTTGGCCATGTGTGAAGCTCATGTATTTTGTTTATAGTTGTCATTTTCAGAGTCTCACTCATAGCCTTATTTATTAGTTAATTTTACATAAAATTTTAGCAAGATCAGTAAATTTGTTTTTCTAACCTTCAGCTCACAGGTAACACAGGGACTTCCCAGAGGCCAGCACGCTGATAGCAACAAGAGTTGAGGGAGGAATCATGAAATTGTAATCAGCAACCCTTATTTTGGCCCTTTGTTTGTGGTCTAGAGTCCAGGCTTTTATCTGGGCTTGTGGGTACTTTGGAGGCAGAGTGAGATACGTGGAAGCATTCTAGAATGGGAATCCTAGATGGAGGATAAGGTGGAGCCATCTTTTATAGGCCAGATGTTTATTATTTTCTCTGTAAATGAATGAACAGAGATGAACTGTGACAAGACCCAGGACACAAAGGGCATCAGAGCCATGTCTCCTGGAAGTTCACTACCAATCTATAAGGTCTTGTTACATTTCACCACCTAGCACAGTGCCTGGCGTAGACTTGCTGAACACTCACATCAGTTTCGGCTTGTGGCCCTTTAGTGTAAGGACTGATGCTGTTGATTAAGTGATGCAGGAAAAAAGAAGAGGCCCTAATGACTTAAAATTCTTCCATTATCAGAAGGCGTCATAGGAAGAATTATTTAGTAAGTTGTACTGGAGTAATTAAATATTTCGAGAAGAAGGGATGATAGATCCCTACCTGTGTCACATATGTCACAGTAAACTCCAAGTGAATTCAGGATTTGTATATGAAGAATTAAGCTCCCCTAGAGTTGAATATTCATAAGGTCTTGGCATTTCTAAACAGGAATCATAAGAAATTGGTGATAGATTTGATTACTTTATGGGTATGGTGCATATATGTTTAAAATAAATTTATAATGGAAACAAATAGGAAATAATTTGTAATATAGGTAACTATTTTTACTGTAAATGAGCTCTTGAGAAATCATTGAGAAAACTCTCAAGACAAATGCAAAGAGTTGCTGTACAAGTCGTAAGAATAGCCAGTGTAGAAGGAAAAGGTTGACCTTAAAGTAATTAGAATATTTGGTACTTAGTGTAAAGGTACAATAATCAAGACTATGTGCGGGACTCCTCTGCTGGTCCAGGTTAAGACTTCACCTTCCAATGAAGGGGGATGCAGGTTTGATCCCTGGTCAAGGAGCAAAGAGCCCAAAAACTCAGAACAGAAACAGTATTGTAACAAATTTAATAAAGACTTAAAAATAAAAGAGTATATGGTATTTTCAAAAACGGAGTATGTGAGTCAGTGGAATTGAATAAAGAATCTGTAAATGAACACACACATATATTGTTTGATAGTTTCCGATAAGACAAACATACAACCAGGAAGCCCACTCCTAGGTGTTTACCCAAGCCAAATGAAAAAAATTTTGAGGGGGCAAATGAAAATTTAAGTTTGCACAAGTACCTGTACAGATGTGTTTTTAGTGACTTGATTCAAAACTATCTCAAGCTTAAATAAGCTGTGGAACACCTATGCAAAGGGACACCACTCAGCAGGAAGAAATGATGAGTTACTGGCATGTGCAGCAGCATGGTCAGATCTCAGCTGCATCAGCGAAGGAGCCAGACTGCAGACAGTACACGCTGCGTGAGTCCATTTATAGGCAAGACTTCCGGGATAGAAAGCAGACCCGCTCTTGCCAGGGGCTGGGCCGGGAGGAGTTGTCTGCAGGGCGGCACAGGGGACTCTCGAGAGTGATGCCCGAGATCTCTGTGTCTGCTGTGGTGGAGGCTCCATGACTGCTTATGTTAGAACTTGCAGAGGTGCACACTAACAGTGGTGAACGCTAGTGTGTGTCAGTGTTACACTGGAGAAATTGGGGGAAAATAACCGGGACAGTGCAAATTAAAACAAATCTGGTACATCTTTAGCCTATCTATTAATAATAGGCTAATATGAAAGGTTGTGGAATTGGGAAGTGGAGATAGCCTCAGGCTGCCAATAAAATCTGGCATTAAACACATATCTCAAAATCTGAAGAAAGTAAATATTAACTTTTAAAAACAGGAAATATGTGGTTATATTTGGGAGAGCTTCTTATGTAAAGTTTTAACATGAAGGAATCTAACAGTTATTCTCTGTAGGACCGACCAGATTGTACATTTATTGTAATCCCTAGAAAGATATACCGATTTTTTTTTTTTAATGTAGGAAAATATCCTGTGTATCGTCACAGAGTCGTGTCCAACTCTCTGCGACCCCATGGACTGTAGCCCACCGGGGTCCTCTGTCATGGGGTTTCCCAGGCAAGAATACTGGAGCGGGTTGCCATGGCCTTCTCCACGGGATTTTCCTGACCCAGGGATTGAACCCCGGTCTTCTGCACTGCAGGCAGATTCTTTACCAGCCAGGCCACTGGGAATTAATTCCATGCATTTTAAAACCACATGGCTAGTTTAGGCTTTATACATAGAGAACTAACCAAAACGCACATTTCAAGAACTCATATTTTGAATTTTTGAACCTTTTTTTATATAGAGCAAGTACACTATGTTAAAGTTTTGTTTCTTTTTATCTTCAAATGAAGATGTTAAAATCTCTTGACATGTTTAACATTTTAGGGAGTCTAGAGAAATGCTGTGTTCCGTTAAAGGACACGCCTCATTTGACTTTGTGCCTCTGCGCCCGAAAAGCTGACTTTGCTGCATTTTCAAAGAGAATCGCAAGAGTCAGCATATGCAGGTGATTTTTATTAACTGTTTTAATGGCTTATATATTTGTCTCATGTTAGAACACCTCAGTCTCACACAAAAGGCTCAATGTTTTTAAAATCAGTCTAAGAAAACATGAAAATGTTCCAGTAGCTATTAAGCTAAAGCATCAAGTTAGTGGAGACTTCATATTTATTCTTTAGTCTGCATAATTGATACTGTTTGAGATGACATTTTTAGGTTCGGTACTGAACTTGAACATTTTTTACTTTCTAGATCAGAGTCAAATTGTGACACACTTCGCATTTGTCATAATTCTGTAAAATCACTTCTTAAAATGAAATCAGAGTCCCTGAAGTGTCCATGATGTGGCAGTGTTTCCATTCTCACCCTCTCCTTGAAGAGTACCACGCTGACATTTGTAGTAGGAGGATGTCCTCTTAGGCACATTGCCACCCTCTTGACCTTTGTTACTAGAAGAAGAAAATATTTCTCATATGAACCTTTTAAACTTTGTGGCTAGTATTGAAATTGGACAAAAGTTAGAGATTTTTCTCATAAACTTGTAAAAGGAAGTACTTACGTTTCACAGGCTTTTTGTTCTAAGGTCTAATTTTGGAAAGCTGTGAGTTTGTAACTGTTGCTTCTCCAAAGCATATAGAAACCAAGGCTTCGAGGGAGGAAATTTCTAGGACGCTGGGAGAGTACGCAAGCTGGAGGGCTGGTGGGTCTGGCTTCAGGTCACCTTCCCCTTGAGAACTCGCAGATTTGTCCGGAAGCAGGGAAATGGAGCTCGAGGGCGAGCCAGCCAGCAGCACTCTGGCCCCTTCCCGGGCCTCCTGAGGCCTGAGCCCGCTTACTGGAGAACCAGGACACCACCAGGAAGACAGGTTACCCAGAGCATCTCTAGACTGCCGCTTCGCCCTTTTTCTTTTCATCACATTCTGTAAGACTCTCAGGGGTGTTTGTGAAACTTCAGTGGGTTTAATATTTGGGTTTTCTTAATCCTTGAAGGAAATTATTTGTGCTGAAAATTAAAAGTAATATAATTCCCATTATTGCTGTTCATGCAGTGGGGAGGTTGGTCTGTGAAGCCCTTAAGGGAACCCTGCAGAACCGGATGTCCCCACACCACAGGTTCACTGTGAGCCAGTGGCCCCGTGAATAGAGAAAGCATCCTAGACGTTTTTTAAATTACTTTTTACATTCCTATAAAGAGGTTTCTGCTTGTTCATTTAAAATATGTACACATCAGAATAGTCTGTTAAGCACAGCTGATTGAGATTTACTTTTAAAAACAAGTAATAAAGGAATGGTGTCTAAGGTAATTCAGATAATACAGAAGTGTATTTAAGAAAAAGTGTAAAATCCCCTATGCTTTCTCCTGCCGGTTCCACTGGGGCTTCTCAGTTTGCTCAGTAGTAAAGAATCCTCCTGCGGATGTAGGAGATGCTGGAGATGTGGGTCTCCTGGATCGGGAAGAGCCTTTGGAGGAAGAAATGGCAACCCACTCCAATATTCTTGCTGGGAGATCCTGTGGACAGAGGAGCCTGGAGGGCTACACTCTGGGGGCTCGCAGTGAGTCAGACACGACTGGGAGACTGAGCCTGCACACACGCTAGCCCCACTGCTGTGTCCAGAGGCGACCATTCATGATCCTTGCAGACTCTGCAGTGATACACGGAGCACTGTTTGCCCAGACAGCCTCTCAGAAAGTACCAGACAGGTAGTGGTGTCCACACTGAAGAAGAGAAAACTAAGACGTAAAGAAGCTGGGTCACTTGGCTAAGAATACATAGGTAATTCGATGGCCAAGGTAGAATTTGGACCTAGGTCTCTGGTGCTGTAGCCCAGGCATGCTCTTTTCCTTAGGCTACCCAGAAAGGGATCACACAACTAGTATGTTCTGGCCTGGCTTATCTTTCCTTCCTCATCTGTGAAGTCACTTCCCAACTGGTATCAAAATTGGACTTGTGAAGTGGCTTAGGAAGGAATGCTGAGTTGGAAGGGTGTCTGCTGCTTGTCTGGTCTGGATCTGGATGAGCGTGTGTAGCTCTACAGCATGTGCTTCAAAACCTTTGACTTCTTGAACTTCTCCCTGTTTTTGCTTGACTTGAAAAAACAAGCTTGCATAAGGCCTTGAACAGCTCACACGCACTGCATCTTGTCCTCATTGACCCCCGCCCTGCCCGCTCCTGGCCTCACTCACCCAGAGCCTGCCTATCTCCTTGCCCTCTCACTGGCCACTCACTGCCCCTGTGCCTCCGCCTTCTGCTTCAGCTGCCTTCTGGGGGCCCATCCAACAGTGTTGTAGAAGCCCTGCTGTGTCTTTAGTTTCACATCGACTCCATTCAGCAGACTCCGTTGAGCAGACGCCGCCTGGGTGCAGGGGACGAGCTCTACACTAAGGAGCGCTAAGCAGTGGAAGAAGACAGCCTGGGTAGTTAAGCTCGCTCTGGTGATGCTGAAATCGCCAGGTGGCCCGTGTCACCGGATTGGAGGGCAGTGAGTGTCCGCGGTAGGAGCCTTTACTTCTAAGTTCACGTTGGAACCAGCAGTATCGCCTCATGTGGAGGTCTTCCCTGGTGGCTCACACGGTTAAGAATCCACCTGCAATGCAGGGAACCTGCATTCAGTCCCTGGGTTGGGAAGACCTCCTGGAGAAGGGAACGGCTCCCCTCTTGAGTGTGCTTGCCTGGAGAATTCCATGGACAGAGGAGCCTGGCGGGCCATAGTCCATGGGGTCGCAGAGTCAGACAGGACTGAGCAACTCACACTGGAAGTCAGAGGACCCACTGAGTGTAGAGTCTGGGATGTCTCCAGAGTTTTGATTGGGTAGAGCTGCTGTTGTCCAGGTTAGAATACAAATGTGGACAAATACACATTTGGGTGAAAGGTTTGGGTGAAAGGTGATAAGCTTGGTTTGGGCAGCATTGCTTTTGAAGTCCCCAGGGAATGTTTGGGTGGATTCAGGTCTGGGAAAGAAGTTTTTTCAAGTAGATGTGAGATGATGACATTCATTCTCACTCTTTTAAGAAAAGAAATGATTCTTTGTTAAATAATAAAACTTTACAGGACTTCCCTAGTGGTCCTGTGGCTAAGACTCTGCACTCCCAATGCAGGGGCCTGGGTTCGAATCCTGGTCCGGGAACTAGATCCCACATGCCACAACTAAGACCTGCTACAGCCAAGTCAATATCTAAAAATAATGATAAAACTGGGCTTCCAACAAGAGTGTTGATAAAATCGGGAGTAACAGAGCTATCACAAAGCAGAGACTCATCCGCCTTCTGCTTTCCTCTTCCGCCTCACTCCTCAAGGTGTTAGTTCAAATTACCTGACAGTTTTCTCCTTTTAGAATGGCCTCTAGTTATGTCCCTTAGATCCAGCCACTAATTTTGTTCAGAACAAGAAAAAAAATCATTAAAAAATAGAGCTCTAGGTGATTTTGAATGCAGATGAGTAGCTCTTACTGTGTAGATAGGAATTCACATCAGTGGACCATAGCGATTAGGCTTCTGCATCTCATACAAGAAACAGAGGCCCTCGATTTTGTTATAGAACTCCTGGGACCTGCACATTTCTGTAAGAGTTCTTGCTATTCTGAGAAAGCATTCCCTTTAACATCAGTATTGGGTCATGTGTCAGTTGCTAGTGACCGTAGTTGGAACGGCAAAGTGATGGCATAAATCCTGCCAGTTGTAAGTGGTGTTATGAAAGGTGCGGGTCCCGACCTCATCTGTAGCGGTTTTAGAATGGCCTATTCTTGTTGCTTGTTTCATGAGTCATGACTCATGGCTACTGATAAAAGACAGCCAGAGGGAAAACACAGAGGGCTCTCCCTCAAGCCTTCCTCTGGGCATCCCATTTTCATTACTGTCTAATCCCTGTTCATTTTTCTGCTGCCGAGATAATTCACTTCAAAAATGACTTTTCAGAAAGCCTGCAGTAGTTGTGGCTTTTCCCTTCTACCCGCTTTGGCCGTCACTTTTTCTCAATGTAGCCATGCTTTCGTTGTTCTGTGTTCCTTCTGTTCTTTCCTTAGCCTGCCAGAGTGAACTTTGTAACACAAGACTCCGCTTCAACAGCGTAATTCAGTTGTATTAGGATGAATTGACCTGCTGAGTGTTGGCAGATGAGACTTCAGCGCTTGTTTTTGTCATCTTGTTTCCAGCTACCTTGAGAGCCAGTAAGGGCACCAGTAGTTTCCACCCTTTGTACTTTTTTTGTTTTAATTTTTGTTTTTTTATGTATTTGTCTGCACTGGGTCTTAGTTGCACCCCACGAGATCTATGATCTTCATTGTGACATGCGAACTCTCAGTTGGCAGTGTGTGATCTAGTTCCTGGACCTAGGGATCACACCCAGGCCACTTGTATTGGGAGTGCAGAGTCCTAGCCGCTGGACCACCAGGGAAGCCCCTCCCATACTTTATATTAAAAAAGACTTCATTGTCTTTCCATCCCTTCCCCTTCCATGAGTTGAAAGATTTTTTTTTTTTAAACCACAGAAACTGTATTTGTGAAGAGGTACTTTCTTTTTCTATTATTAACCAAGGGTCTATAGTTGGGTATGAAATAAAAACATATGTTTTGGATAGTAGTATCAAAATTAAGTTTGATTTTTGAGAGAATTGTTACTTGTGTCCCTGTGGACCTTTAATGTGAATAGACAGTTCTGTTAACCTTGTTTCTTTTTTAATGAAAATACAGTCTGTGTTCTGTGCTCTCTTACTTTCCCCACTTATCTCACTCCCTCAGTTGCAGACTTGGTGAATTCCTTTTGGTCCTGGGATCTCAAGCCGTGACTGTGAACTATACCTTGGGAATTTGTAGTTTTATTATCAATTTTTTTTTTTAATGGAAAAGGTAATTTAAAATATCCACTGAAATGAATTTTTATTAAGCCAAGTACCATTTCCCTTCTCCATTTTGGGTTTAATAATCATTCTTGATTCCATTTTAAATCCTGTTTCACCAGAGTGTGGTCTGGGGGCCCTAACCCCTGAGTTATCACCCTTCTTTTAAACCTGAGTTGCTAAAAGATCTTCCCTGTCCTCGGCCCCTCCTACCTCTGTTAGTTGCTCTTTGGTGTGCGGGCTTTTGCCTTCTTGCACTTGAATCTGCTTTCTTTTTCTGTTACCTGCTGTCTGTTTCTCACAGTGAATTAGGAAACCTGAAGAGTAAGGGTGTCCCTCACTGATTTCTGTCCTCACTGTGACGGGGCAGCCCGGCATAGGCGCAGAGTGGGGTGGCAGCCGCCTCCTTGGGAACACCTTCTGTGTGCTGGGTCTGTCCTGAATACTTGCCGTGGCTTCTATTCTAATCTTTTTAATGCCCATCACAGCTTTAAGAGGAAGTAATGATTCCCGTTTTAAAGATGGGCGATATATTTTTCAGTAACTTGGTTTAAGTCCTACTTTGTGTTCGTTTAGTGACTGTTTTTATCTCTTTTCTTTGGCTGTTAGGATGGAAAAGTTAATGATTCAGAGATAAAAAGGAGAGAAGAGGAGAAAGATTCTGGGGGAAAAAAGTAAATGGAATAAATGGTCCCTTGGATGATGTCTCCACGAGAAAGCCATGTGCCCTTTCCAAAACTTGACCCCCCCCAGTTGCTCTGCTGCTCTCCAGCTTCAGTGCTTCAGATGTCATGTAGCTTTGTAAACTGCTTGCCCTAGAATTGTATTGCTGAGTTTCTCAAGTTGTAAGCATTTCCATGTTCAGCAATTATTTGAGCCTGAACTGGAAACAGAGCAGTGTATATTTACATTATTTTTCTCCTTTACTCTTCTAGACATGCCTCGCTTTATAACAAGCTGAGTGTGTTAGCTTGCTTGGGCAAATGATCCTGAAGAGAACATTTCCAAATAGTTATTGCTGTTGAGGTTACTGTTTAACAGAAAAATAAGGTTTTTGGTTACTACTTAACAGAAAAATAATGTTTTTTAAACAAGTTAACATTTAGGGGTAATTATTAGTTGATACTTATATTATTTGTTTTATTTTATTGGCTTTGTATAACTGTACTGTCAGATGTCATCTCCAGTTTGGCATAGAGAACAAGTAAAAAGCCAAACTAGCTTAACCAGAGTATCAGCTGGCCGAAGAAATAGTATAGCCAAACTTACTTTATAAAAGTGTTTGTTCTTTTTTTTTTTAACAATTTATATAGAAAAATATGAATTTGTTATATCTCATTTACATATGTGTTAATGGTTAGGTTTGGTTATGGTAGTAGCATTAGACATTGTCAGTACTTTAAAGGCAGAAGAAAGTTTTTAACTATCCTGATACATGCTTCCCAGCATTGTTAGTTTCTGCCGTTGAGCAAAGGGAGTCGTCATCTTCTGTGCACTAAGTCCCCTCCCTCGGGAGCCCCCTCCCGCCCCCTCGCACCCCAGCGCTCTGGGCCGTCGCGGGGCACCAGGCTGAGCTCCCTGAGCTTTGCAGCAGGCCCCCGCTGGCTGGCTGCTTTGCGCATGGCAGTGGTTTCCTGTCCCAGTCTCCCAGTTAGCCCCGCCCTCCCCTTCCCCCCTGTGTCCGCACGCCATTCTCTGGGTCTGGGATTCTGTTCCTGCCCTGGAACTAGGTTCATCAGTACTGTTTCTAGATGACACAAACGTGTTAAAAATGTATTAATACACAGTGTTTGGTTTTCTCTTTTTAACTTACTTCATTCTGTACAACAGGCTCTAGGTCCATCCACATCTCTAAACAGGACCCAGTTTTGTTCCTTTTTATGGTTGAGTAGTATTCCATTGCATATATGTACCTCATCTTCTTTATCCATTCATTTGTCGATGGACATCTGGGTTGTTTCCATGTCTTGGCTGTTGTAAATGGTGTTGCAGTAGTGGTTTTATGCCCAGGAGTGGGATTGCTTGGTCATATGGGAGTTTTATTTTTCGTTTTTTAAGAAACCTCCATATACTGAAGGAGATCAGCCCTGGGATTTCTTTGGAGGAATTAGAAAAATAATGTTTTTTAAACAAGTTAACATTTAGGGGTAATTATTAGTTGATACTTATATTATTTGTTTTATTTTTATTGGCTTTGTATAACTGTACTGTCAGATGTCATCTCCAGTTTGGCATAGAGAACAAGTAAAAAGCCAAACTAGCTTAACCAGAGTATCAGCTGGCCGAAGAAATAGTATAGCCAAACTTACTTTATAAAAGTGTTTGTTCTTTTTTTTTTTAACAATTTATATAGAAAAATATGAATTTGTTATATCTCATTTACATATGTGTTAATGGTTAGGTTTGGTTATGGTAGTAGCATTAGACATTGTCAGTACTTTAAAGGCAGAAGAAAGTTTTTAACTATCCTGATACATGCTTCCCAGCATTGTTAGTTTCTGCCGTTGAGCAAAGGGAGTCGTCATCTTCTGTGCACTAAGTCCCCTCCCTCGGGAGCCCCCTCCCGCCCCCTCGCACCCCAGCGCTCTGGGCCGTCGCGGGGCACCAGGCTGAGCTCCCTGAGCTTTGCAGCAGGCCCCCGCTGGCTGGCTGCTTTGCGCATGGCAGTGGTTTCCTGTCCCAGTCTCCCAGTTAGCCCCGCCCTCCCCTTCCCCCCTGTGTCCGCACGCCATTCTCTGGGTCTGGGATTCTGTTCCTGCCCTGGAACTAGGTTCATCAGTACTGTTTCTAGATGACACAAACGTGTTAAAAATGTATTAATACACAGTGTTTGGTTTTCTCTTTTTAACTTACTTCATTCTGTACAACAGGCTCTAGGTCCATCCACATCTCTAAACAGGACCCAGTTTTGTTCCTTTTTATGGTTGAGTAGTATTCCATTGCATATATGTACCTCATCTTCTTTATCCATTCATTTGTCGATGGACATCTGGGTTGTTTCCATGTCTTGGCTGTTGTAAATGGTGTTGCAGTAGTGGTTTTATGCCCAGGAGTGGGATTGCTTGGTCATATGGGAGTTTTATTTTTCGTTTTTTAAGAAACCTCCATATACTGAAGGAGATCAGCCCTGGGATTTCTTTGGAGGAATTGATGCTGAAGCTGAAACTCCAGTACTTTGGCCACCTCACGTGAAGAGTTGACTCATTGGAAAAGACTCTGATGCTGAGAGGGAGTGGAGGCAGGGGGAGAAGGGGACGACAGCAGATGGGATGGCTGGATGGCATCACTGACTCGATGGACGTGAGTCTGAGTGAACTCCTGGAGTTGGTGTTGGACAGGGAGGCCTGGCGTGCTGCGATTCAGGAGGTCGCAAGGAGTCCGACAGACTGAGCGACTGAACTGATACTGTTCTCCGTATATACTGTTCTCACCTTGTATCAGTTAGTGCAAGACTGTTGCCTTTCCTCCACCCCCTCTCCAGCACTGTTTGTAGATTTAAAAAATACTATGTGTCTTCATGGCTGTGGGAGGGCTTTCTCTAGCTAGAGGCAGCAGAATTTACTCTGTTGGGTGGGGGCTGCTTGTGGTGTGTTCTCTTGCTGCAAAGCACAGGCTCAGTAGCTGTGATGCACGAGCTTAGCTGCCCTGTGGCATGTGGGACCTTCCCAGACCAGGGATCACATCTGTGCCCCTGCATTGGAAGGCACATTCTTGATCCCTGGGCCGCCAGGGAAGTGCCTGTGTGTGGAGTTTTTGATGGTGGCCATCTGACTGGTGTGAGGTGATGCTTCACTGTAGTTTCTGTTGGCATTTCTATAATAATTAGTGATGCTGGGCATTGTCTGATGTGCCTCTTGCCCATCTGTGTGTCTTCTTTGGAGGAATGTCTGTTTACCACTTCTGCCCATTTTTGATTGGGTTTTTTATTGTTTAAAAAAATTTTTTTTTGCTATTGAGCTGGATGAACTGTTTGTATATTTTGGAGATAAATTGTTTGTTGCTTCATTTGCAAATATTTTCTCCCATTCTGAGGGTTGTCTTTTCATCTAGTTTATGGTTTCCTTTGCTGTGCCAAAGAGTTTAATTAGGTCCCATTTGTTAATTTTTGTTTTTATTTTCATTATTCTAGGTGGTGGGTTAAAAAGGGTCTTGCTGTGATTTATGTCAGAAACTATTCTGCCTATATTTTCCTCTAAGAGTTTTATAGTGTCTGGTTTTACATTTATGTCTTTTACCCATTTTGAGTTTATTTTTGTGTATGGTGTGTGGGAGTGTTCTGATTTCATTTTTTTACATATAGCTGTCCACTTTTCTCCATTGTATGTTTTTGTCTCCCTCATCTTAGGTTAATTGACCATAGGTTTATTTCTGGACTTTCTGTCCTGTATCATTGATCTGTATTTCTGTTTTTCCATCAATACCATACTGTCTTGATTACTATAGCTTTTATAGCACAGTCTGAAGTTGGGGAGCCGGATCCTCTAGCTCTGTTTTTTCTTTCTCAAGATTCCTTTGGCTGTTTGGGTCTTTTGTGTTTCCATATAAATTGTAGAGTTTTTTGTTCTAATTCTGTGCAAAGGTGCCATTGGTAATTTGATAGAGATTGTACTGAATCTGTGAATTATTTTGGGTAGTATAGTCATTTTCACAATATTGATTCTTTGTATCCAAGAACATGGTATATATATCCTTCTGTTTGTATCATCTCTGATTTCTTTCGTGAGTGTTTTATAGTTTTCTGAGTATAAGTCTTCTGCCTCCTTAGGTAAGTTTATTCCTAGGTATTTTATTCTTTTTGTTGTGATGATAAATGGGATTGTCTCTTTAATTTCTCTTTTCTTTCATTGTTAGTGTGTAAGGAGTGCAGGAGATTTCTGCACGTTAATTTTGTATCCTGCAACTTTACTAGATTCGCCGATGAGCTCTAGTAGTTTTCTCGCATTATCTTTAGAATTTTCTGTGTGTACTGTCATTTAATCTGCAGTGACAGTTTTATCTTTTCTTATTTGGATTTCTTTTATTGCTTTTTCTTTTTTGATAGCTGTGGCTAGGACTTCCAAAACTGTGTTGAGTAATAGTGGTGAGAGTGGATATCCTTGTCTTGTTCCTGATTTTAGAGGAAATGCTTTCAGTTTTTCACCACTGAGAACATTTACTCTGGATTTGTTGTCTATGGGCTTTATTATGTTGAGGTAGATTCCCTCTCTGCCTTTTTTCTGGAGAGTTTTTTTTTTTTAATCATAAATGGATATTGAATTTTGTCAAAAGTTTTTTCTGCATCTGTTGAGATCATCTAATTTTTATTGTTTAATTTGTTAATATGGTATATCACATATGATTTGCATATATTGAAGAATCTTTGCATCTCAGGGATAAATCCCACTTGATTGTGCTGTATGATTCTTTTATTGTATTGTTAGATTTTGTTGAGGATTTTTGTGTCCATGTTCATCAAGAATATTGGTCTGTAATTTGCTTTTTTTGTGATATCTGTTTTGATATTATGGGATGGTAGCTTTGTAGAATGAGTTTGGAAGTGTTCCTCCCCTGCAATTTTTAGGAAGAGTTTGAGAAAGATAGATGTTAGCTTTTCTCTAAATGTTTGATAGAATTCACCTGTGAAACCATTTGGTCGTGGACTTTTTTTTGTATGTTGGAAGACTTTTGATTATAGTTTCAAATTCATTGCTTGTGATTGACCCGTTTATATTTTCTAGTTCTTCCCAGTTCAGTATTAGAAAGTTGTACCTTTCTGAGAATTTCTCTGTTTCTTCAAGGTTGTCCATTTTATTGGCGTATAGTTGCTTGTAGTAGTCTCAGGACTGTATTTCTGCCATCTCAGCTCTAATTTCTCCTTTTTCATTTCTAATTTTATTGATTAGAGTCCTCCCCCCCCTTTTTTTTTGATGATTCTGGCTAAAGGTTTATCAGTTTTGTTTATGATCTCAAAGAACCAACGTTTAGTTTTACTGATATATGCTATTGTTTTCTTTATTTCTGTTTCATTTTTCCTACTCTGATCCTTATGATTTCTTTACTTAACTGGGTTTTGTTTTTCTTTCTCTGGTTGCTTTAGGTGTAAGATTAAATGGTTTCTTTGCGGTTTTTCTTGCCTCTTGAGTTGCTGTGAACGTCCTCTTTCTGCTTTTGCTATGTCATGTGGGCTTCGGGTCATCATTTGGGTCATGTTTTCATTGTCATTTGCTTGTATTTTTAATTTTTTTTGTTATTTCTTCAGTGATCTCTTGGTTATTCAGCAGCGCACTGGTTAGCCTCCGTATGTTTTGTGTTTTTTAGAGGTTTTTTTTGTTTGTTTTTCTGTGATTTCTAATCTCATAGCATCGTCGTCAAAAAAGATGCTTGATATGATTTCAGTTGTCTTAAATTTTTCAAGGCTTGATTTGTGATCAAGATGTGATCTGTTCTGGAGAATGTTCGTTGTGCACTTGAGCAGGAAGTGTATTCTGCCCTTTCAGTGGAATGTCCTATAAATATCAATTAAATCTGTCTGGTCTATTTTGTCATTTAAGGTTGCGTTTCCTTGTTTTCTGTCTGGATTATCTGTCCATGGTGGAAGGGGGGTGTTGAAATCCCCCTCCACTTTGTTGTAAAGTCTGTTTTATCTGAGGGTATTACTACTCCAGCTTTGATTTCCACTTGCATGAAACGTCCTTTTCCATCCCCTCATTTTCAGTCTGTGTATGTCTCTGGTTCTGAAGTAAGTCTCTTGTAGATGTACACATATATGGGTATTGTTTTTGTATCCCTTCAGCCAGTCGGTGTTTTTTGATTGGAGCATTTAATCCATTTTCAGTCAAGGTAATTATCGGTATGTATGTGCCTGTTACCATTTTAAAAATGGTTCTGGTTTGTTTTTGTGGGTTTTTTCCTTCTCTTCTGTTTCTGCCTAGAGCAGTTCCTTTAGCATTTGTTGTAAAGCTGGTTTGGTACTAAAGTCTCTTAGCTTTTGCCTGTCTGTAAAGCTTTTGATTTCTCCCTGCCACTCTCTCTGGGCTGCATAATTTCTGCTGAAAATCAGCTGATAACCTTATGGGGATTTTTTTGTTTGTCGTTTGTTGCTTTTCCCTTTTTGGGGGGAATACTTAATACTTTTTCTTTGAGTTTAATTTTTGTTAGTTTGTTAGTTTTGTTATCTTGATGTGTGTCTCCTTGGGCTTATCCTACATGGCGGAAGTCCCTAACCCTGGGGCTTGTCTGCGGCCTGTTAGTAACCCAGATGCGCGTGCAGAGCTTCATCTGCAGCTCCATTGCTCACATGACCGCCTGGACCACCTCCTCCCGCACAGTCCATGGAGAAATTATCTTCAGTGAAACTGGGCCTGGTGCCAAAAGGGGCTGGAAACCCCTGCTGTGTGGGACTCTGTGTGCTTCCTGAACTTAAGCGGCTGTTTCTTTTCTCATGTTAGGAAAGTTTTCGTCTGTGACCTCTTCAGATATTTTCTCAGACTCTTTCTCTTCCTCGGGGCTCCTGCCATTTGAACGGTGGTTCATTTAATGTTGTCCCACAGACCTCTGAGACTGTCCTCAAGTCTTTTCTTTTTTATAAATTCTGCTCCTCAGCGGTTATTTCACATTCTGTCTTCCAGCTCACTTATTTGTTCTTCTGCTTCAGTTATTCTGCTGTTGATTTCTTTTAATGTGTTTTTCATTTTCAGTAATTGTGTTGTTTATCAGTGTGTATTTGTTCTTATAGGTCCCTGTTACACATTTCTTACATTTTTTCCATCTGTGGCTCCATTCTGTTTCTGAAATTTTGGATCATCGTTTCTATCATTTCTGTTAATTCTTCAGGTAGCTTGCCTGTTTCCTCTCCTTTATTTGGTCTTGTCGGTGTTTACCTTGCTCTTTCATCAGTGACATGTTTTTTTGTCATCTCACTGTTTTGATGGGCGAAGCCGTGCTCCTGTCTTAGTGTTGTTTGGGTCGGGGCATTCGGCACTCGAGTTTGCAGGCAGTTGGGTAGAGCCAGGTTGGGCTGTGGAGGCAGGGTCTTGCTGAGGGTGGGGCCTAGGCTCAGGACTCCTGTGCCGGGGAATAGGTCCTTGTGGGGGAGGTGCAGGGGACAGAGCTTAGGGTCTGTGTAGCTGGAAGGGAGAGGTTTGGCCCGGGACCCCAGCAGGCTTGGCAGAACCCAAGCAGGTGTGGAAAATGCTGGCTGGCTCCCCTCTGATTCCCCAGCCCCCTGAAGGTCTTCCCCCATCCTTGCTGATCTTACAGTGAGTGGCACGGTGAACGTGGGAAGCCCGCCCCTCCCCTAGCTGCCCCTTAGGGGCTCCCGCCCATCTCACCTCTACTTTCCCTCCCCCTCTCCCTGCCTCCCATTATCCCCCAGGATCGGCAAGGCCCTCTGGGACCTGAGTGGGCAGCAGAAGCACTGGCCCCGTCCCCTTCTGGTCCTCCAGCCCCCTGAGGTTCCCCCTCTTTCCTGATGTCCTCCCCATGAGTGAGCCCCTTCGAGCCTGGGAACCTCTGCCCTGCCTCAGCCATCCCTCAGGGTTGCTGGTCCCACCACCTCCGTTTCTCCTCCCTTCCCAAGCCCCTGAACTCCAGCCGGTCATGAAGGGGTTCCTACTGCCCACTGAAGTGTCCAGCTCCTGCCTCAGTGCCTTGTAGTGCCCTGGTCATGAGGAGACCCAAGCTCTGCATCCTCCTACCTGCCATCTTGACTCCGCCGCAGTGTTTATGCATTTTTATTGTAAGCAGTTTAAAATCGCCTCCTCTAGGGAGGAGACAGCCAAATATACATTATAAACAAAAATGTGAGTTTCCATCCTTGTGTAATGAACATCAGTGGAAGGCTTACTTTACAGTTAATTTCTAGGTTAGACCATTGTGTGCCGTGAAGGACACGTGCGTTGAAGGGAGGGTAATTCTAATCACCGCTTGTTCACAGTGGCTTGAGAGTTGGAGCAGGTGACCAGAAACAGTAGGTTCATGTTGTACAAATCTGGTTTGAGTTAAAATCAGCTATATAATTTTCTTTAAAAATCGTAATAAGATATTCATAGAGCTGAGGTTATAAATTCTTCTGAGTATTTTAGAAACAGGTGCAAATAGCCACCATTTCTGATTGTCGACTTTGAGTGGAGATGGCCCTTTGGGTTCCAGCATCAAGATAAAGAGGTGTGAGTCAGTGAGTGGAGTGGAATCCTAAGCTGCCTGCTGTCCTGGGGCAGTGAAATAATGCATGCATCCAGCAAGTAATGCCAGGGGACCTCTTGGGGACACTGCAGAGCCAAAGGTTTAAACTGAGGGATCCTCAGGTCCCTTTCATTCTCATTTTTATATATGTTTTAATTTTAGTAGATTTCCCCATCTCCTTCAAGAATTTCTCCTGGGAAAAATAATAAAATTTATTGTACATATAGAAAAATCACTGTGTGTGTAACTTTTGGGTTTCTGCGTTTATTGCCCTTTTTGTTTAGCTTGGACCAAGGAGAAGAATTTATTAACAAGTTTTAATTCCCATGGAACCTACATAATTGTGAGTGTTTAACCTTAAGTAGAAACAGCAGTTGAGTGTTAACAGGTGTGGTGCCCAAGGCCATGTGCCCTGTCCCTTGCTGTCTTCTAAGCCTTCCATGGTCTAGAAAGCTTCTTGAATGATGTTGTGTACTTGAACGGTGATATTGTCATGTCTACACTTCTAGTTTTTGGATTAAATGAATGACTTATGATGTCCTTCCTAAATGGAGTCATTCTTCTTTCATCTAAAAGAAACATCATTTTTCCATCTCAGTGATGGCTTCATTTTTTATTTAGTGGCAAGAAGTAGTGGGTTATTTGTTATTATAGGAGTTAGTGTTATGCTGGAGTTTTGAAGGTCCTCAGATTATCAGCTGGTCCAGCTTTAAAGCTAGTACAGGTGCCTGTGCAGGTGGATGATTACTCAGCCTTTCCTGAAATGCATAGAGTGGTAAGAAACTTACGGACTTTTCCAGTCTTCTCATGGCAGCATCTGCTACTGAAGTCAGGTGAGCCCTCCCGGTTGCTTATACCTTCAATCCCAGTTCTTTCCTCTGAAGTGATGCAGAACCCGTCTTTCTCCTCATTGACATCCCAGCCCAGGCACATTTTTCTCCTCATGAGCTTTAATTTTCTTGTCTGTTACATGATTTGGTTACCTAACCAGGATTGGGGTTTAAGAACAACCTGTACAATTGTGACCTTAGGCAAAACCCTTTTCATGTTTCAGAGTATTAATATCTTAGTTTTATCTCTGGTGTGTAATGTAATGGGAAAAATGGCAGCGTGTGTTCATAGATTTGGGAATCCTGATAGGTACTTTAAATTTCTATTCTTGTCACTAAGAAATGAATTAATTGATTTCTTCATTGAACATTTATTGACTGTTTGCTGTGTGCCTGACACTTGGATCTTAAATGAATATAAAAACAGAGTAAGACAGATACCTTCTCTGCCTGATTGGGGCTTAACTTCCCTTCCCTAGATCTTTTTACTTTGAGTTATAAATGGTTTTTAAAATTTTCTATTTTCTTTTAATTTTTTTTTATTTATTGGAGTAAAGTTGATTGACCATGTTGTGCTAGTGATTTAGTTATACATATCAATTCTTTTTTTGTAGAATTCCTTGTGCTGTATAGTAGATCCTTATTGTCTATTATATTTGTGTGTGGTGTATACATTAAGCCCAACCTCCTAATTTTTCCCTCCCCTCCATCTTTCGTAACCTTGTTTGTTTTCTAAGACTGTGAATCTCTTTCTGTTTTGTAAGTTCATTTGTATTATTTTTTGGTTTCCACGTAAAAGTGATATTATATGATGCTTATCTTTGTCTGTCTGACTTATTTACTGTGATGATGTCCAGGTCTATTCAAGTCACTGCAAGTGGCATTTTTTATTTTTTTATGACTAGGTAATAGTCAATTGTGATGTATATGCACCACATCTTTATTAATCCAGCAATGGATATTTACATTGTTTCTGTCTCTTGGGTATTGTAAATAGTTTGCAAAACAAACAAAAAAACCATGGAATTGCATGTATCTTTTAAAAGTGTGGTTTTCTCCAGACTTATGCCCAGGAGTGGGATTGTTGGAACATTTGGTATCTCTGTTTTTAGTTTTTCAAAGAACCTCAGTACTATTCTCCATAGTGACTGTTATCAGTTTACATTCCAACTGACAATGTAGGAAGAAGGCTCCCTTTTCTTCACACCCTCTCCAACATTTATTGTTTGTAGACTTTGTGATGATGGCCATTCTGACTGATGTGAGGTGATACTTCAGTTAGTTTTGATTTGCACTTCTCTAATAATTAGTGATGTTGAGCATCTTTTCATGTGTTTTTTGGACATCTATATGTCTTCTTGGGAGAAATCTATTTAGATTGTCTGTTGGGTTTTTTATTTTTTTTAATATATTGAGTTGCATGAGCTGTTTGTATATTTTGGAAGTTAATCTCTTGTTGGTCAGATCATTTGCAAGTGTTTTCTGCCTTTTTTTTTCATTACTTTAGGAAGTGGATCCAAAAAGACTTTCCTGCAGTTTATGCCAAAGAGTGTTCTCATATTTTTTTCTAAGACTTTTACAGTAATCAGCCTTACATTTAGATCTTTTATCCATTTTGAGTATATCTTTGTGTATGGTGTTAGAGAGTGTTCTAATTTTATTCTTTTAGGCATAGCTGTCCAGTTTTCCAGCACCGCTAACTGAAGAGCCTGTCTTTCCCCCACTGTGTGTTCTTGCCTTCTTTGCCGTAGATTAATTGGCGACAGGTACATGCGTTTATTTCTGGACTTTCAGGCCTGCTGATCTGTAAGCCTGTCTTTGTGCCGGTTACCATATGGTTTTGGTTATTGTGTCTTTATAGTATTGTCTGAAGTCAGAAAGCTCGATTCCTCCAGCTCAGTTTTTCTTTCTCATGACTGCTTTGGTTTTTCCGGATCCTTTGTGTTTCCACATAAATTTTAAGATTTTTTTTGTTCTAGATCTGAAAAAATGCCATAGGTAATTCGGTAAGGATTGCATTCAGTCACTGGATAGTATAGTCATTGGATAGTATAGTCATTTCGACAATATTGTTCTTCCAATCCAAGAACATGGCATATCTTTCCATCTGTTTGTGTCATCTATGATTTCTTTGATCGTTTTATAGTTTTCAGATTATAGATCTTTTGTTTCCTTATGTAGGTTTATTCCTAGGTGTTACACTTTTTGATGTGATGGTGAATGAGATTGTTGCCTTAATTTCTGTCTGATCTTCTGTTGTTAGTGTATAGAGATGTAGGAGGTTACTGTGTATTCGTTTTGTATCCTGCAGCTTTACTGAATTCATTGATGAGCTCTAGCTGTATTCTCACAGCATATTTAGGATGCTCTGTGTGTGATACCATCTCAGCTGCAAGCAGTGACAGTTTAACCTTGTTTCCAGCTTGTATCCCCTTTCTTTTTCTTTGATTCTTCTGGCTAGGTCTTCCAAAACTGTGCTGAATAAAAGTGGCAAGAGTAGACATCCTTGTCTTGGTCTCGATCTTAGAGGAAATGCTTTCAGCTTTTCACTGTTGAGAATGATGTTATCTGTGTGTTTGTCATAAATGGCCTTTATTATGTTGAGGTAGGTTCCCTCTGTGCCCACTTCCTGGAGAGCTTTTTTTAAATCATAAATGAGTGTTGGATTTTGTCAGAAGCTTTTCCTTGCATGTATTGAGATGATCACCTGTTTTTATTCAGTTTGTTAATGTGGTATATTACACAGATTGATTTGTGAATATTGAAAAATCTTGCATCCCTGGGATAAATCCTACTTGATCATTGTTGAAATCAGTTTGCTAGTATTTTGTTGAGAATTTTTGTATCTGTGTTTATCAATGATACTGGCTCATAATTTTCTTTTCTGTGATATCTTTTTCTGGTTTCGGTATCAAGGTGATCTTGGCCTCTTAGAATGAGTTTGGGAGTTTTCCTTTCTCAGGAATATTTTGAAATATTTTCTGAAGGACAGATGTTAACTCTTCTCTAAATGCTTGATAGAATTCACCTGTGAAGCCATCTGTTCCTGAACTTGTGTTTTGGAGCTTTCGGGTTTTTTAAATCACAGTTTCAATTTCATTATTTGTTATTGGTCTGTACCTTGCTTCTTTTTCTTCCTGGTTCAGTCTTGGAAGATGATACCTTTCTAAGGATTTGGCAGACACTTGCTTATAGTAGTCTCTCGTGATCCTTTGTATTTTATGGTGTCTGTTATAACTTTTCCTTTTTCATTTCTAATTTTATTGATTTGAGCCTTTTTCATTTTTTCCTTTCCTGGTTAAAGGTTCATCAATTTTCTTTATCTTTTCAAAGAACCAGGTATTCATTTTATTGATCTTTGCTATTATTTTCTTCATCCCTGTTTCATTTATTTCTGACCTGATCTTTATGATTTCTTTCCTTCTACATTCTTCGTTTGTTTTCTGAAGTAAGATTGTCTTGCTCTGAACTTTCTTCTTTGAACTGCTGTTGCTGTGTCCCATAGGTTTTGGATCGTCATTTTCACTTTCACTTGTTTCTAGGTTTTTTGCCTGTTTGAAATAAAATAAACCTGACAGTGTTTTCTTATTGATTTAGTATTTAACAGGATGTCTCTGATTTGCAGATATATGGAGTCTGGGAGTGATCCTTTTCATGTTGGTATGTGGGCAGCCACCCTTTCAAGAGGCCAATGACAGCGAGACATTGACCATGATCATGGATTGCAAATAACGGTGCCCGCCCACGTGTCCAAAGAGTGTAAAGAGTAAGTAAACTAATAAGAAGCACAAGTGTATCTTCGTTCATTTCGACTTTTGAGCCCAGTGTTTCTGCTCTTGGTAAGGGTGTTTTGGGAGTTAACCCCAGAATATGATTCGAAATTTAACATTGGAGAACATAATGTATTTGTCTGTGTTTCAAATAAGCTGGTTTTCAAGAAAACCATTATATGCCTCCTCAGCCTCCAGGAGTGGTGGGTTGCTTTCACGTGAAGAATTGCAGTAAGAACTACTTTCTGTTTTTGCTCCTGGAATTATTTAAAGCTCCAGAGAAGAGTTAGGAGATTTGCTTTCCTGAAATAGACTATCAACACACCATTTTTGGGTTTACAGAGCATGCCTCATAATTTTATTCATGTACTCCTCCCCGCGGTTGACTAAGAGCTCTGTTTGGTTCATGTGACTATAGGAAGAGTATATGCAAGCTGATTATTTGGAATTTAAAGTACTGTATATAGCACTGTGATGTATATAGTGATAAATTCGTAATGAAATAAAAGAACTGTTGGAAGTTCAGTATTTCGTTGATTTAAAGTTTTTACTTTCTCCCATCATTTGATATGAAAGAAATCTGATAGTCTGAGGAATCTTCTCTGCAAGTGGATCCCTATCTTAGGCCATAGTTAAGAACTTAGGAATTCAAACTCTCAAGACTCAAATACTAGTTTCTCAGTTTACTAATGATGTGAGAATGGTGGAACGTACCTTACAGGGTTATTGGGAAAATGAAATGAACCAATGTATATAAAGCTGTAGCTCAGTCTTAACACATAAGTAGCACTCAGAATGAATATTGGTGGTGATTATCATCGTCATCATCCTTATGCCCTGACTGTTACTATTCTCTACCCCAGGAAGCAGGCTGCTGTCTGTGGGTGTATGTGTTGTGTGTGTGTGTTAGATGTTTGTATTTCAGGAGTGTCTTCATAGCCCCTTCTGAAAAAAAAAAAAAAAAAAA